>JAXGGA010013944.1:0-33572 GCA_038373865.1 Uloborus plumipes
TTTATAATGACTTGGAATATTATCTCTGCTCATTTTTTTAACGAATTCAGTTTTTCCTTCCCTCGCAATTCTTACTTCTCTCAGAAAGGATGAAATAAACTTATAACAGCTGTCACAAACACACCAGCAAATTCAGAAAAGCGTTTAAGCGAACATAACGACGTCGTATTTGTTTTGATCTCACGGTGAATTTAATTCTATTTCAATTTTATTACACTCTTAAGTTTAGATGGTCTCTTTAAATGAGTATAGTTCTTCCCAAAACTCACTTGTTTGTTTAATTACTTCCATTCAGCGTGTTTATGCCGAATAAACACTTCCGCTGAATAAACAACTGATTTTAAATCTCCTTTTATGGTCTCCATTTATGGTTTTCATGTGCGACTAGTTGAAATCTAATCTACTTAATTGGTAATGCTGCAGGAGTAAACAGGTCTGAACTAGTTTAATGTTTGCACTTTCAGACTGTATGCCAAGTTGACTGGGTGGTTAAAAAATAAGCAATTTGTTTGAAAATTGAAAAAAATCGAAAGAATTTTAAGCAGAACTTTGATTTTTCAAAAAATCATAAAACATTCTGCTGAAATATTCGGGGACCCTGCCATTAAATTTTGAAAATAAAGGTACAATTAATGCTTCCTATAAAAAATTAACATAATTCATTCTGTTTCGTTATTCATTATTGCAAGTAATATAACAGGCATTAAAATCAATTGCTGTAATCAAGAAAGCAATATCTGTGAAATTAGAGAGAGGGAATTCAATATGTTTAAATTCCATGACATTTCTGCAAATATTCCAAATTACTATTCCAAATTCTGTATTTATTACATTACTGCTAAATCTTTCTACTATTATTTAGAACTGACATTGTTTGGAAATTTTACTAGCGTAACAATGGATAAATATACTAGCAATGCATGTGTTCATCTAGCGTAAAAAAATGATACACATTTGATGCAACAAATGGTAGAGTTGCATTATCACACAGCTTCACAGTTGTCCATTTCAATAGATAATTTTTATTTTCTTCTTCCCTTCTGCTCTACTGCGATATGATTTCTTGTAGCTTTGAATTAGTGTCACACCATCATCATCCATTATTTTAATCCATCTAACACCCTTTTCATGATTCCTGTCATCTTTAAACTTAAATTTTCGAAAAAGTAAAAATGAATCTTTTCCCTGAATATTTGCTAATAGTGCATTTAAAGCAGTTGCTCTCACCCTTTATATTTATGGTTACTTATGATTATTGGTGAAAATTTAACCAATTGAGTATTTCTCTTTATCTGATTGCTTTTAAATCCGATTCTTTAGCGCCTATGCTGGACGCATACCATTATTGTACATTTTTTTTAAAAAAATATGCAAAAATGCAAGTTTTTTACTTTTCAAAAAGCAGGTTCGATAATTAGAGGGGTCAGGGAGGGGGTCAATTGCCCCCCCCAAAGCATTGAGAAATCAGTGGATTAACATATAAGTGGGCGTGGTTTTTGCTGTTTTCTGATGAAATTGCATTGTGTTTGTGCTCTTTGCCCCCTCCCCGCTCCTGGAAAAACTTGAAAGGATGAGCCTGCAAAAAAGTATGATTTGTAGTTGCTGGTTGAAACATCCAACAGTTAAACTTTTTTAAACACTGTCAATCCAAATTAGTTTAGTACACAAATAATTATTTCTTAGCGAAAAAAATGCAGGGGAAGCGAAATGGTAAGGAGAAAATCCACGGGCACGTTGTGAAACTTTCCATAGAATTACATAATGGTATATAACGTTCCGTCACAGGGTAACTTTAAAACTTTTATATCTTAGGCATTAATTTCAGCTGTTCTATTCGACTTAACTCCTTCAAATATAATTTTAGGTTAAAAATAAGTTTTTATGTATTGGGATGCCAATTGGTGTAAAAATTTATATCGCTGGAGGCTTTGTTTGTTTTCTAAAAGTGGGGTTTTATGTTAAACTGTTGCTTAAAATGAAAAGGAAAAAAAATCGTTCTTTTTGAAAAAAAAAAAAAAAAAAAAAAAAAAAAAAAAAAAAAAACAATTAAGATGCATATGCATTATGGGCCTGAGCAATTTTGTACCTAATTGTATGACTCTTATGATGGAAATAAACTGGGAGACAAAGTGGTTGAAAATACTACTGAACCTCTGTTTTTTATTTTCTTTAAACATTAATTACAGGCGTTCTAATCGACTTAAAAAAGTTAAAAGATATTTCATTTATCGTAAAAAAGAGCAAACCTTTCTATTTGAAGAAATATTAAATACTTGCATCCAAGCATTGTCCCTAAAGTAGGAAATTAATTTTTAACTTCCGCTTAAAACTGGAATAAAAAAAGATCAAAATGGATTTAAGAAAATAAAGATTTTTATGTACATATACAGCTCAGTACAATTCGAATGATACAACTTTCGCATTCTTCTTAAATCCTTCTTTGATACTGACAGATTAATTTCCCGTTATAGACCTAAAAAGTTACACAATATCTGCTTATAAAAAGCTTTGGAGTAAGTTAAATCGAAATTAAATAACGTAACACAGCAAAAACAGTAAAGCAATAATATATCTAATGTCATTAAACACGCCCTGCATCAAAATACTTGCTGTTTTAAAGAGTAACGAAACATAACTGCATTGACCGAATCAATTATTCTGCGGAATTACACAGCTATGTTGTTGTGTGTGGGAACATCTATGCATTTTCTATTTTGTGCTATTGAGGAAAATTGAACATACTTATTTTATAATGGCAAGGCAAACCATTGATTAACTGTCGAAAAGCATGCAGAAGACCAATAAAAATCAGAGCTGGAGTAGCAATGATACATTTTGATATATGACTCTTAAGTGACGTTGAAACAGCTAATGTACTTTGTCGATTTACTCTAATAAATAAAAATCCCATTAAACATAGTAACTTTTATTTTTTACGTAACGAATTGAAAAGTTTTGATAGGAAAACAAAGCCATAAAGAAATTTATTCATAAGGAAATATTTAAAAAAAAAAAAAGCATTTTTACACCGAGGGAGGGAAAACTACCCAAGTAGCACACTTCGTTTTATAAACGTTGTAAAATGGTTATTAACGTTGTAACAACCGCTTAAAAACGTTTATAAAACGTTTAAACGTTTTTTGTGCTACCTGAGTACGTATTAGAAGTCCCTAATGTTTTGGTGATGATTATGTAGAAAACTATCCTTGTTTTAGAAGAATGTAAATTTAACCCCTCTAATGAACCTCTGATATTTTCATGTACACATCTAGAAATCATAACGGATACATTTTAAGCCTTTGTTTCTCGTTTAAGCTTCTAAGCTAACTTTCGTAATTCCTAAGCAATCAGTGATAGTCAAACAGTAGAATAATAAAACTTAACCTGTGCTACGCTCAAATTATATCGGATGGTTATATGGTGGTTCTTTTATTTCACAATAATAATAACGTTGTTGTTGTTGTCTTGTATCAGCTAGTCGGACAATTCGAAGTGCACTGCTTCGCTTTTCCAACTGTAGCGTAGTTTGGTTTGAAATCCGACTTCCACAGTATACACATGCCACAAGGACCCGTTTATAGGGTAGGCAACCATTCATAGCACAACAACACACTCACACAAAAAAAATACAAGTGAAACAGAGTACATTCATGGTCAAACTGGGATTGGAACCAGAAACTTCCTCATCCGCAGTCAGATTTCTAGGAACACTAGACAAGGTGGCGGGCCATAATAATAATAATCTGCCGTAGGGAAAATAAACTCGTCTGGTTTACACCCCTACAGTATAACTGTCACTAAAAGCATTTCAGCATTTCCTTAAGCTCCTTGTATAGTTCTAGAAATTTATATTTTCATTATTTGTTCTTATTTAGCTGCCCTGGTATGTAGGCAACTATATTATAAGCCTAGTTGACGATGCTGAAAAAAAAGAAAGTTTCAAGAAAAAATTTAGGCACCCCTCTTTTTATGTATAAGAGCACACAAAGTAAGCCGCAGATTCCTGAAAGTTTTTTCATGTTTTTATACCATTCATAGATTTTTGAAGGTCATAAACTACACATTCAATTGTCCTATGATTCAGCGTAAAATCAGTGCACTTAAAAAAGATAAAGTAAAGACGCATAAATACTACAAAAGAAGTTTCAGGCATAGTGAAATCAATGAACTTTATTTTAAGGTGCTTTGAGCTCTTGTTTCTTAACTAGACCAAATAAAATAAATACAAGATTTTCCTCAATATTTGATAAGCTTAGCTTATTGAAGTTGAGCTTCGGGGAGTTCTGGACAATCTACTTTGACGAATCTCTCTTTAGATAAAAATCCAGAAAACATGATTGCCTTTTCTGATTTCGTCGTATCCGTTTCTCATAATCTTTTCGCATTAGAGTATTTTGAACTTTCTCCTGCTAAACTAGATCGAATTTTCCCTCGTCTAACGCCATTCCGTTGGCATGAAACAGCTCAAATCTGCCAAGGCCAGTTGACGCCAACTGGCCTACAAACTCCACGATGCATGTCTGAAGAAAACTATTCACCTTGGCCGTGAAAAAGAGAGCATCCATTAACTGCGTCTATTAAGGAGCTGTTGCCACTCGTTGGGAAAATCTTACGAACGAGATTATAGTCATCATTTGTGGCTGTGACTGGTGTTTTGTGAGGTTGACTCTCTTTTGGATGGCAAATTCGCCATCCACAGAGTAAGACGGGTCATAAGGAGAAGGATGATTTAGAGCTTTATCCTCACTAAGGAGGATAAATTATTAGAATTAAGCTTTCTCTCAAGAGCTCGTGACGAATATTGAGTGTTAATTGTGGACAAAGAGGTTTATTTTTATTTAATGGATGGCTTTTTGTGTAATGTCTTTATTTTTGTATCTTGATAGAAGTTTGAGAATTAGCTTAAGCCTATGTAGCCTCATTCTGTCATGTTTTAAAATATAGTAATAGCACGTGAATGCCATTATGAGAGAAAAACTATTGCTTCAGTAAATATTTACTGAAATAAACTTTCCAAGAAAGTTGTTGTCGACCATAAAGTCATGATGCTGAGTTAAAGCGTGTGCTTAAATAGTGCTGCTTATCTATAATAGATATAAAAGTGTATGCATGTATATATATTTGTTTGTATGTTTGTTCCTTATAGAAATCCAGTTTTCGTCGGATTTTCATCAAACTTGGCACAGATGTTCCTTGATACACTAGAATTCACATCGGCTGGGTTTTTTAACTTAAAAAAAAAATCCAAAAATCTCAAAATTCAAGTTTTGTGTCTGAAAATGACCATTTAATTTCAATTTTGAACAGATAGAATAATAGAGATAAGCCTTTAAGCATACAAATTGGTATAATTTAACGCATTTAAATATAAGTAGGTATTTTAAAACACAGATTTCGATTAACAATGAATTATCAATTTAAGGCTCACCTATTTCATTGTTGCTACAAAAAAAGGTTGTGGAGCACATTTGAATAAAAGAATAAACTATAATTTTTGTTCACGGGGGGGGGGGGGGGGGGGGGGGCGTTGGAGAGAATTTAAATTTATTCAGTTGACTTCCTTTTAATGCACGGGCATCGCCGTGCGGGTACTGCTAGTCTTTTATAAAATACTTAAAATTTCATAATTATCAAGAGGCACTGCAATTTTTGAGCGAGAGATGACAAAAAGTACAGTTCACTAGTTTCTGCAGAATTGGGACCCATCCAATTTCATATTATCATGAATATTATTTTCTGCTTTACATTTCATATTGACCTGTCACGCTTAACAATAAAAAAACATTAGTTGCGTCCGGACTTTGGAACCGTTTGTGGCAAAATTAATCAGTCGTGGTTGTCTTTGCTCAGAATATGTGCATTTCTACAACAAATATAGTTCCGTCGCAATTATTACCGAATTTATGAGCACACATCGTTTAAAAAACGAAAAATAATCATCTCAATTTTAAGTTGTTTTTATCTAAGCAACTATGGGTTATCATTTGAAATACAATTTCAGAAAACTCAAAATTGGCAATGTAGATGTTAAGAAATAGAAAAACGTTTTGGTATTCTTTTGTCCAACTTTCACATAAAATACAAACCATAAATAAACTCAAGTAATAAGTTATGTTATTACTTTTAAAACGTACTTAAGTAATCCTTAATAATTATTAGACCGGACATATTGTTGTCATTACTGTCGTATTTACGCATGCGTTAAGTCTTCTCAGATCTTACCAAAGTAGGTGTGATAGGTAAGAAAACAATAAGGGGCCGAATAATAAGAAGAATTATGAGTCGTATCAAACAACGTAGAACGATGCTTATTTCAAATATAGAGTTTCGTTGAATGAGTCAAAAGGATAGCAAATGCAAGTTTTTAACCCTTCATGCATAGCGTTGCACAATTGGATACATGGACTATTTTTCCTTATGACCATGCATAAGGCAACTCAAGCATAAAAAGCAAGTATTAGGTATATTTAAAGCAAATATAACCATTTATCCTCAAAATTATATTTTTAAAAATGTGTTCCAATGTTTTCTTATCACACTAAAAGACATATATATGTCTTTCAAAGAACAAAAAATCATGCAGTTTGTAGGGTTTAATTGGAAACCTTCGGAAAGTTCGCACTCACAACCCATCACCCCTTTTTTAAGTGAAATGGTTCGCGAATGCTAGGCTCGGTTTTCACGGACGGACAGTACTATATTTCCAAGAAAGGAAATTCTTCAAAAAAGGAATAATTAAAATCATGATTTTTTTGCTCAAACATTTTCTTTGTCATAAAGTACCATCGTACAGAATTGTCGTTTCAAAGACCAAATTTTTGATGAAAACAAATCAGTTTCTACTTTTAGAAGCTCTTTAGTTTTGATTTAAAAATAGTTCAAGATCAAACACACACTGAACACAAAACGAATGCTTTAATGAGTAAAACATCAGTTGCTTATTTTACATTTAATATGTTGATAGTTGTGAACGGCCCAACAGTTCTTTGATGTCCTTAATTAGACGCACGAGTTATTTTTGTATGGATTATGATCAAATATCAAAAGAACTAATAGAGAAGAAAAATGACAGCAAAAAATATTTAAAAAATAACTTTTAAAATATTCTAAAGTATAAGTCGAATCATATTATCATTTCTGCATTATTTACGTCTTAGTGCATTTGAATTTACATCATTAAGACATCCGTTTGACTTTTTTCATCCATATTCAAAGATAATAAGCTAATTTATTTTTTCCCCGGAGGAGTTTATTGCATGTAAGTAACCAAATTTAAAAAGGAACTCCATTTCTGTTTCTTCTGAATTTTAAGATTCAAAGCACAAAGTGTGTTTTTGTTTTTGTATCCGTCTCTTGGCAACGTCGTAATCACTTTAACGATGGATAAAACAGGTAAAAGAATTTTGTAAAAAATAATGCCATGGGCAGAAGAAAAAGCTTAGAAGAATAAATTCCGATAATATAATTAAATGTTTTCTTTACTAGGGAAAAAATAGGGGAATGAGGGTAAAATATTCAATTAATCTGTCATTAAGGAATTTTTTTTTTAATTTCACTTAATTTTGCTGCGTTTGCAAATATTACTAATCGATGACTTAGAAAACAGGAACAAAAGCACAAGCGGATGGCCCAATTTTCGCACAGCAAAAAGGAGCTGTTGTTTCTACAGTTTAATACTGGCAGCCGAGGTTCCAACTTATAACTGCAAAACGCACAGTAATAAACTGTAAAGCTAGCAATTTTACAATTTTTTACAGTAAAGTTAGCAATTTTACAGTTTATTTCCGTAAAATTTAGCTGTAGTATACTGTAAAAACAACAGTATAATACTAGCAGCAGAGGTTTTAGTTTAAAACTCTAAAACGCATTGGCAATGAGCTGTAAGCTTTGCAATTTTACAGTTTGTTACTGTAAAGTTTGAAATTTTACAGTTTATCACTGTAAAATTAACGATTTCCACAGTTTATTACATTAAAATTAGCTGTGTTACACTGAAAAAACAACATTCAAATTTTACAGTATGGAATTTATATTACTTAAATGGTAACACATGTTAAAATAATTGATACGTAAAATTAAAGATAATAAACTAAGATCTTTTCTTTCAGGTCTAAATGTTTAATGTTACACTATGAAGATCTAATCTGTGATCCATGTATTTTCCCTCACGTTGTCGTATCTTTCAATTGTTTGTAAGGCTGAACAGTTACGTACTAGTGAAATTTCGGTAACTCGAGGCGTGCATAATTCGACTGCCCCGGTAAATCGATTCATTTTTGCGAAGGTTGGGCCAATGCTAACTTCAATGAATAGAAACTTCCCAAACTTGACACAGATTTGTAGGAGCCTCCATAAGTCGACCTCCACTTGCTAATCTAGTCTACTTTTAACTACCAAAAGTCCTTTACATTGAACATTTCTGTGAAATTTACGCTGTAGTTTCTTGATTAGTAAATACTTTCTTTTTCTGGCGGAGGAGGGGGGGGGGTTCTCTTTTAAAAAGTACTGCTCTTTTTATTCCTCATGAGGAAATATACTATTTTATTTACTCTGTAGGGGAATGTGGGGCAAGTGAAACAGTTAAGAATATAAATTTGTTTTAAAAATCGCTGCACATATAGTAGGAATAATGTATTTTGCAATGCAACTCAAGTTTAAATATTATTTTTATTTTTTGGCAAGTTGTTTTGCACATTTCAAAAAAAAAAAAAAAAAAACGTGGGAAATTGTTCGGCCTAAAAAACCATTGGGCAAAGTGAAAAATACAATATTTTTGTATTAACATTTTCTGTTTGAAGAGTTAGGGCCCTGCTCCACATTGACGTGAAGCAGAAACGTAAAATGGATTAAATAGTGTTTCTATGGAAAGTACTCGGATTTTGGTTTCTGCCTTCGGTTTCGGTCGCGTTTTCAGCTGATGTGGAGCAGGGCCCTTAGGGCCATGCTCCACATCGACGTTAAAGCAGAAAAATTAGGCAGAAGCGTAAAATTTATTCAATGGTGTTCCTATGGAAAGTACCCGATTTTTCGGTTTCTGCCTTCAGTTTCGGTCGCGTTTTACGCTGATGTGGAGCATGGCCCTTACAGTATTTTTCATCAAATGAATGCGTAAATAAATGAATAATGAATTATAAGCAGAAAAATAAACAAATAAATAAATACACGAATTAATTAATTAATATATGAGATAAGAAATGAGTGAATAAAATTGAGAATGAATAATACCAATAAGTGAATGAATAAATAAAGAAGTGAATTAATAAGTAAAAGAACTTGAATAAATTAAAAAATTGAAGAAATACGTACGTGATTTAGTGAATGAATGCATTAAGCAAACGAATTGAGCAATTTTACTCTGCCCCGCTTACGCTCGACTAAATACATTGAACATTTAAAATAAAAACACGCCTAATATAAACTAAATAAGGATTACACTGGACATTAGTATATCTCAATTAATAGTTAAAATGACTATTACAAAAATGTTACCATTTTATAATAACAAGAAATATTTTTAAAAATTCACGAATATTACAATAAGGGTATCAAATTTTGAAAATGACTTGTATATTGTTTTCGTTGATCTTTGGAGCGATTTATTTTTTGATAGGAATCAACTATATGTCTAGGAACTTAGTTAAAATATTGCTAGATTCGTGGTGCTGCAAACTATGAAAATATTTTACCATTTCACTTTGCTTCGCTATTTCACTTTGCTCCGCATTCCCCTACTTTAAAAAAATAGAAAAGGCAAGTAATTTACTTTAATTGGTTTTCATACGGTGAATGGTAAGCAGTAGTAAGTGACACATAAAATTTCTTAGGAATAGAAGGTACGGAGCTTCGGTAGCTTGACACCCGCCTAACGCCTAACTCGACATGTTTTCGTGGTCCCATGGAGTGTCGAGTTATCGAGGTTCTACTGCATTCGATTCGAATGCTGCATATATGCGTTCTTGATGCTCTTGTAATGTTTCAGTTTGGTTGATGAAAAATTTTTGAGGTTTTCCCGCAGAAAGACATTGCACGGTATGTAGCAAGAACGGTGGGCTGATTTTTGAAAGTTAGTGGGGGGGGGGGGGGCGGTGGCTGAAACAAAGAGCATGAAAAAGGGGAGCGGAAAAGTCTGAAAAAGGGCAAAATTTCAAAATTTAACGTGAAAAAATGCTTTAGCTATTTTTTCAGAAAAGTCTTTGACGAAAGATATCAACTCTTATTTTAAGCTTTCACACCAAGATAAATACCACACGTACGTTTCTCTGGAATAAAATTTGAGTACATACAAAAATCAACAAAGATTTAATGTCAGTCAATGGAGAAAAAAATCATGATAATCATAACGTCATCGTCTAATACCTTATAAAAATATTATTTAATTTTACTAAATCTTACTACCATTATATATGCGAAAGTTTGGATGGATGTATGGATGTATGGATGTTTGTTCCTCTTTCACGCAAAAACTACTGAATGGATTTTAATGGAACTTTTACCATAATGTAGCTTATACATCAGAATAACACATAGGCTATAATTTATAACGATATTCGAAAAAGTTCGATTGGTAGCGCTTTTTTCATTCCAATTTAAGCACATTTTTCGCATAAATCCGCGAAGGCTTCCAACAAACTAATTCAGTATTTAGTGTATCATCTCAACTCCCTGTCGCAAGCTAAAATTGCGAGCATCATTTCTTCTTTCCGTATTTAATGTTCAAATCTTTTCTCAAGTCAAATCATGAAGGTTTTTTTTCCCAGCTTCATGGGGAATATCCAGGCTTTTACCAGGATTTGTATTTAAAACGTTTTGTGTTGAGGTTATCGCACAGCCTTGTTTATGTTTAACTAAGTTTTATTGTTATTGTTGTTAAATTGGCAACGATAGTTAAATTGTAAAATATCTTTAGAATGTTGGTTGCTTAAGGAAAGCTGGTGTACTGTTATGTACGTTTGAGTTCGAAAGTTCTTTGCTGTAATAAACTTCGCTTTTTCCTTTTGCATCGGGCCTCTGAACTTCTTTTAATCATAACAGCAGAGCGTGGTTCTGATATTGAACACGTTAGAAGTAAAGCATCGGAGCTGTTTAAAGGTATTTGTTTTCGGAACTGAGTTACTTGTTGGCGAAGTTTGAAATGGCCGTTCGTGAAGATAATAAGTATAGCGTTGATGCGTTCAATGGAAAGAACTTTGTTTTATTTCAACGCCGTGTAGAAGCTATTTTTGCGGCAAAAGAACTTGACAAATATTTAAGCGAAGAAGCCGATCCGACAAAGGATGCGGAAGTCAAGGAATCAAAAAGGCTTATGCGTTATTGCGCTCAACCCTACTGGACGATTCAATATATGTCGAGACGATGTCGGCAAACAAATCTGCATTTCAGATTTGGACTAATTTGAAAACAAAAGTATTTGAAGGTTAGCACAGTCAGGCCAAATTCTCGTGAGGAAGAAACTCGCGACGCTTGAAGAAACGGCGAGATGTTGGAAATGCAGCCAGCATATAAATGATTTGTTGGCGATAGTAAACTGAATTGAGACTTTCTGGTGCAGAAGTGAAAGATATGGACATCGTTATTTATATGCTGATAGCTCATTACCTGTCTGAATATAGATGTCTATAAAATCTACTATTGCAAAATCAGCCACGAACGAAACCCTAACATTAGACTTTGTTATGCAGAGGACTCTTGAGTGCTGAAGAATTAAAATCGGATATAGAAAATCTGAAAATGTTCATATATCTGGCTCAAATGATAACACAGCATTTAGCGCTGCATAACACGCCAATATCACTTGTCATAAATGCAAAAAGAAGGGACATTTTGGCGAAGTTTTGTAAACAACAAAATTAGTTTGCTTCAACTGTGGACGCCCAAGGTCATTATAAAGAGGGATTGTAAATTTCCGCCAAGATTGGATTCCAAAGAATCGCTGCTGCAGCTACGTTTAATGGCTGGAGACTCACCGCTGAAAAGTTTTATTTTGGACTCGGCGAGCATCTACACACATGAGCAATAAAAATTGAGATGGTTTGAAGATATGAAAGCTTTTTCTGGGACTGGTTGCATGTGCTATCAGGAAAAATGATGTTTTGAAGTAGAAGGTATTGGCACTGTACCAGGAACATTAAAATGGCAAGAAAATAAATTCTGAAGGATGTGTGTGTATGTGCCAAGTAGTTAAAATGGTCAATTAATATCTGTGTCAAGAATATACAAAAGGCTGGCCTATAGCGTGCTTTTTTAAGAATAACAAGGCATAGTTTGTTGAAAAGAGCAATGAGAAGTTTGAAATTGCTAGACTGAATGAAAAAGGTGTGTATATGAGTCAATTTGAAGCCCATTAAAGCTTTCAAACACATTATGTAAAGTCAAAATGCGGATTTATGGCACAGCGCTATGGGACATCCCTCCAATAAGGTATTGAAAGAAATTGGGCCTTTCCTGTTCCTGAGCCACCATCTAGTTTTTGTGAAGAAAGTGTTACAGCTAAAGCAGTCCAATACTCCTTATGGGCATAGAACCCAAGAAGCAGAGAAAACGTTCCAATGAGGATGGTTCACAGTGACATTTGTGGTCCGTAATTGATCCACTCTACTAGACGATGGCGAAGTAAGTATTTTAGTCACTATCATAGACGACTGCTCAAGACTTTGTGAAAGTACATCTTTTAAAAAGCGTAAAACTAGGGAAAAACCCCCACAAAATGTTTTCGAAGTATTCAAATCTTTATATCAAGCAGAATCCAGGTCTCTATAAAATCAGGTGTGACAATGCTAAAGAATACGTGTCTGGTGATCTAGACGAGTTACTGCAGAGGAAAATGGTGTCATGATAGATCCGTGCCTTGCCCCGCCATACTCAGCTCCTTTGATATGGTGTTGCCGAGAGAGCAAATAGGTATTTGTTGGAGAAAAGCCAGAGCTCTAAATTTATGAAGCAAAGCTCCACTAAAATCATATTGGGGGTACGCCGAGCTACAGACTGCAGCATACCTAAAGAATAGGTTACCAAATCAGACTGTATGGAGGCCTTGCCCTTTGCAGTTGAAATATGACAAAGCCACCTGACATGAATATCATCAAGGTATTTCGGATGTGACGCATATATGCGAGTGCCTGGACAATCTCAGAAAGAAGTTGGCATCCAAAATCCCAAGAAATAATTTTTTATAGGATACAGTAATATGGGTTATCGACTACTAGGACCCAACTACAAACCGTAGTAGTGGTATCACGAAAACGTAGTAATTTAATGAAGCGCAAAAGTAAATGCCATTTTAATTCAAGATGATAGACTAATGAAGAAAGCTACATTTGATGAAGTTATCACCGATCAAACAGATGTAGTAGCATCAAGTTCTGATGAAGTTGCTGAAGAAAACACAAGACCAAAAAGAAATGTGAAACCACCAGCTAAGCTAGATGACTTTCTCGTGTATGAAGCAAGCTTAGCAACTTTTGATACAATTTCATATGAGGATATATAAAAATTGCCAAATGAGGCACAATTGCTTTGGAAGAAAGCAATGAGTGAAGAAATCGAGTCGATGAAGAAGAATAAAGTTTGGAAACTCGTCGAACTGCCTAAAGATGAGAAAACATTGTCCTGCAAATGGGTTTTGCGAAAGAAAAGAGATCGGTCCCACAAAGCGCGGATTGTTGTTCGAGGATTCCTTCAAAAGTATGGAATTAATTCTTTTGAAACTTATTCACCAGTTATCAGCATGTCTTCTCTCCGACTTGTGTTGAATATAATGTATCAAAAGGATTGTTTGATACATTATATCAAACAATCTTGCATTAGAATAAATATTTGCATTAGATGTATTTGCATCTAATATACCCATATTATTTTATAAATTGAATACGCTTAAATAATTTCATTAGATGAATATATATATAATTCATCTAATTATATATATATTCGCAAATATTTGCATTAGATGTCAAAACAGCATTTCTAAATGGTGAACTGAACGAAACAATATTTATGGAACAACCGATTGGATACAATGATAATAGTGGTCGTGTCACGTGACTTCTATGCAAACTTCTCAAAAGTTTGTACGGGTTAAAGCAAGCGCCAAGACAATGGTTCAAGAAATTTGTGGATTTTGTGTATCGGTTGAATTTTCAACAACATAATAGTGAGCCGTGCATATTTATGAAAAGTAGTGAAAAGAGTGAAATTATAATGGTACTGTACGTTGACGATTTAATGATTGCTGGTTCTAATGAATCGGAAACTAGAGTTGTAATTAACCTTCTTATGAACGAGTTTGAAATGTCAAAAGCAGAAGTTGCAACAGAATTTCTAGGAATAAATTTTGAGTATCTGCCCGATCGCTTTTGCCTAAGTCAAGAATCATATGTCAAGACTATTCTGAATAGGTTTAGAATGACGGACTGCAAACCTTGTGACACGCCACTTACTCCAAAGTCAACATCATCTGATTTTATGAATGGGAAAGACTTTCATGGTCCTAATCGTGAACTTGTCGGGACATTACTCTTCTTAGCTATGACTGCTCGTCCAGACATATTATATTCTGTCAATTGTTTGAGTCAAATGCAAGAGCAGCCAAAGGATGATGCATGGTCTGGACTTAAGAGAATATTACGATATCTAAAAGGAAGTCCGAAATTTAAATTAGTTTTTCATAAAACTAACTTGGATGTGCCAATTATCTCTGTTTTTGTTGATGCCGACTGGGGAGCAGATGCGAGAGACAGAAAATCTGTATCTGGGTATATCATACTGCTAAATAATTGTCCTGTAACCTGGTCTGTTAAAAAGCAAACTTCAATAGCGTTGTCTTCAACTGAAGCAGAGATTTTAGCCTTGGGAAAAGCTGTTCAAGATCTAATTCCAATCTATAATTCGACTAAAGAGGTGCTAAAGTGTGAAAATATAAGTACAACTATTTTTGAAGATAATCAGTCAGTCATAAAAGCTATTTTGAGTGAAAATCATTGTGGTAGATTGAAGCACCTGGATATAAAGTTGAAGTACATTCGGGAGACTATAAAACAGCACAACTTCAATCTTACTACTATTATATATGCGAAAGTTTGTATGGATGGATGTATGGATGTTTGTTCCTCTTTCACGCAAAAACTACTGAATGGATTTTAATGGAACTTTTACCATAATGTAGCTTATACATCAGAATAACACATCTTACTACTATTATATATGCGAAAGTTTGTATGGATGGATGTATGGATGTTTGTTCCTCTTTCACGCAAAAACTACTGAATGGATTTTAATGGAACTTTTACCATAATGTAGCTTATACATCAGAATAACACATAGGCTATAATTTATAACGATATTCGAAAAAGTTCGATTGGTAGTGCTTTTTTCATTCCAATTTAAGCACATTTTTCGCATAAATCCGCGAAGGCTTCCAACAAACTAATTCAGTATTTAGTGTATCATCTCAACTCCCTGTCGCAAGCTAAAATTGCGAGCATCATTTCTTCTTTCCGTATTTAATGCTCAAATCTTTTCTCAAGTCAAATCATGAAGGTTTTTTTTTCCAGCTTCATGGGGAATATCCAGGCTTTTACCAGGATTTGTATTTAAAACGTTTTGTATTCTTAGTTGTGTAAGTAGAATATTTATCCTTAAGCAATGTGTTTCTTAATGTGCATTGCTGCGTGAAAATATTTTTGTTTTAGAATAAATTGTATTCCTTTATTAGTAAATTGTTCACTGTATCAATTATTTTCACAAGTTTCGTAAATTTGTCGGTCCTGCTTAATCGGGTAACGGATAAAAAATACAATTTTACGGTATTTTTAAAAATTTGTGTGCGCTGACTGGGCGGTACTTACAATTGGTCACTTAGAATCCAATCGAACAGGTATCTTGCCGAATTTGTTGCAAGAATATTATAACTAAGATTATGAGTAATTTTTCAACGGACGCCAATTTTGGCGCCAAAGACTATGTAATAATACTTTGCTTCTTATACGATATAAGTAAAATAAAACGATTGTTGTCTGATATTTTTAAACTGCGCCAAAATCTTAATCATCGAGATAATACTCCCACAGTTGAAGAAAAGTTCAGGTTTTTTTTTTTTTTTTGTCCGATTCCGTACGTTGTCATTAATAAACTTTTAAAACTTGCGTCAAAGCGTAAAGTAATCCGCATACGAAATTAATCTAACCCCAAAACTAAAACTACCATTAATTTGTGTTTTTCGCACATATAATTGTCAAATGCTCCCTACTAATTTCGAAATCACTTAGGACAAAAACTTTTAGCGTCATTTCATGGTCAGCAATATTTTCTCAGCATTAAATGACAATTTTTCTTTGACAAAAATTACTGACTTTATAATACCTAAGCGTATTTTCATAAAGTAGGGAGGGGAGCAAAATTATCCTAGGTATCCCAAAACAGTTACCGCAAATTTAGCGACATTTTAAATCGTCAAAGCGGTACGTTTTGAGTTCTTTTAGTTTAGGAAAAAAAAAGGCGATTATAAATTGTTTCTCAATATTTTTACTGGCCCAGGCAACGCCGGGTATTTTTGCTAGTCTTGAATATGTTTCGAGTACAGATCAGCTAGCTGATATGTTAACCAAAAGTTTACCCAAATCAAGGTTGAATTATTTACGAAGCAAGTGTTGTGTTATGTGCGATTAAGGGAGGGTGTTGAGGTTATCGCACAGCTTTGTTTATGTTTAACTAAGTTTTATTGTTATTGTTGTTAAATTGGCAACTATAGTTAAATTGTAAAATATCTTTAGAATGTTGGTTTAGTTTTGAGTTAGCAGTTTAAGTTAGATGTTTAAGGTTAGCTGGTGTACTATTATGTACGTTTGAGTTCAAAAGTTCTTTCCTGTAATAAACTTCGCTTTTTTCCTTTTGCATCGGGCCTCTGAACTTCTTTTAATCATAACATTTTGTTTGTCATGTAGTTACACTTCCTCTTTTCCTTCAAAACAAATCGATTGATTTACGCCGCGCCGTTAACTCTGTACCTCAGAATCAGACTAACGTAAGTCCATTTTCGTTACTTTTCAGCAGAGGGCGAAAACGATTGTCGATTGCATGCTAAGGATGAGACTCGCGCTCTTTTAACACTGCTGAATAATTGTGAAAGAATATATTTTATAGAATAGCGTTCTCATGAGTCGATGCGGAGTAAGATTCTATGTACAATGCAGTAATAAAGTGAAAATCACCATTTTTGGACTTACGTCATCTGGCTCTGACACACAGAACTAAGGTGGTCACAAAAAATCAATTTTCGAATTTCTTTGCGGCACCCCCCCCCCCCCTAAAATGTGCCAATAGGCTAGAAAATGAGATTTGCAAAGTTTTAGCTTAATCGAATAATATTAACACGTGCCGCAAAGAGGGTAAAGTTGAGAAAAACAGCGAGGGTAAAGTTGAGCGATTTTTAGCCAAAAATTGTAGTTTTTATTCTGTAAAACCAAAACTACTGATCCTAGAAGCTTTATTTTGGTCTAATTTTGTAGGAAATTTTATTTTCTTTAAGTCTAATCTTACTTAAAGTTTCGAAAAAAAATGATTAAATATTTTTCAGAATTTTCACAAGTCAGGCTGCAAACGCAAATCCTCGAAATAGCAAGTAACATGGGGAAATTTTTTTTTCAACTAATCTTTTGAGGCACCCCCCCCCCCCTAAAATGTGCCAATAGACTAGAAAATGAGATTTGAAAAGTTTTAGCTTAATCGGATAATATTAACACGTGCCTCAAAGTGGGTAAAGTTACGAAAAACAGCGATTTTTAGCCAAAAATTTTAGTTTTTCCTCTGTAAAACCAAAATTATTCATCTTAGAAACTTTATTTTAGTCTCATTTTGTAGGAAATTTTATTCTCGTTAAGTGCTATCTCATTCATTTTTGCTAACGTGTCCAGAGTATTAATTTGGCATTTTTCAAGTTTAATCGTACAGTATATAAAAAATAAGGAATTTTCATACAAATACCTATAAAAGCATTACAATATTCAATTACATTTATTTGCTTATTGTTGGATTTACTTTGTAAATTAAAAAAGGGGTATTTTCGCGGTACTTTAGAAATAAATGAAAAAAATTCCTCTGTTCAAATAGAGGAATTAAGGGGTTAAGAGGGAAAGCAAAGAGTTAAAATGACAATAAAAGCTTTAATGCACCTTTATACTTATACTGTTAAATTATATAACATTATTTTACTACTCTTTACATACAAATCAAGTTGCTGATGACTTGGATGGGATAGCTTTTGATAAATTTGGTAAACTGTGTCTGCACTTAGCATACAGCATTAACTTGTAATAAAAGCTACCGTTGCTCTATGTTTTTTGTCAAAGAGGAACTGAAGCTTGGAATTAATTTTACTCCTCTTTCAGTTGTTTTATTGAACACCATTAAACTTTTTACTGTCTTTTTAGCTTTAATAAAAAATTGGTTTTTACACGATTTATAGAGGTATGTATTGTAATCCTCCCTAGGCTGCCGCTTTTTAATTTCACAACAAGAAAGCTTCAATTTTTGCCTAAATTGCCTGTTTCTAATATTCTCACCTGTGTTTTATCTAACACAGATCATTCAGCTTGAAATTTTTGAAAAATATTTGCTTGAGGACCAACAGATATGTATTTCCATTTTGCAACTAAAAACTGCTTTTAAAACAAGTTCTAAGATGCGGTGGCAACATGCTGAATACGGAAGATTCTATAATAACACAGGTTACCTTAAAGCTACCACTATTTTCAGCAGTGGTATCAAAATACATTCCCTATTTTTTTTCAATTGAGCCCCAATGCTCAACTACTGAATATACAGCACTTGTACACGCCCGTGCTGCTTTTAAGGATGGGAACACCTATCACCTGCTCTTCAACACCACTAGTTATTAAAATTGCTAGCCTCTAAATTGTCTTTATTAAGTAAAACTGGATGAAATTTCTTATCCCAATATACAACAGCTCCTTCTAAATATAAATTCCTAAATCGATTTTTGATAAGATTAAATCTTTGTTGACGAAATTGCTATCTACAAAAGGGTATGACGTTTCTACTGAAAATTAAATTTGACGGTCATGACTTAATGTCTCTTCTGGGGCCCTACTCTGAAATTTCCTGGAACTTCCAGTGACGTCTATTACTCCCTACCGACAAGCAAGAAACGCCGAAAAAGTAGTCGCTTGTCAAATTTTGTGCTACTCTGAAATCCCTAATGTGCCCAAGCGAGAATTTTCTCTCCTTCTACCGCGTATCGAGAAGGAAAAACGACTGGCCAATCAAGTGACAGTATATCTCACTCGCGCTCGTTACATCAACATTCACGCTTGCATTTTGCATTAACTTTCTGGTTTAGCTTAGCCTCCGAAATAGATGGTGAAAATATTCGAGAGCCAAATAATAAAAGCATTCGGGCAGATTAAGATGTTGTGTTTCAGGAATTTAAAAATATTAGAATTTTAAATCGCAATTAGTACATCTTTTCAATACATACGAGCATACAAGCGTAAGCGAAGTAAAGTGTCGAAATACATTATACGAATTCATCTCTCAATGTATCAAATGCTTCGACTAAACATGAAAAAATTCATAGATACTTTTAAAAAATAATACTAATATTTAAAAATATTTGTTAAATTAAATCATTTACCTTCATGACTTTGTTTTTAGCGATGTTTTGACTTTATCGCAATAATAGTTTAAAATTCACGCTTTAAGTAAAAGTCCTCTTTTTGCGTTACTAATTATTGTTTTCGCAATAATAGTTGTATTTTCAGTTTTTAAATGCTAAGTAAAGAATAATCACATGTCTGGGCAGAGCAAAATTAAGACATTGGTATATGGGAAACCGGCCCAGGGCACCAACGTTTGGGGGGGGGTGGAAGGTGGAGCCATTCTCCATTAAATCTCAAGCATTGTGTCCCAAACTAGTTGCTTGAAGACTTGCAAAGTGAACATCTACGAATACTATATTCATAAAGTGTTGTGGGGTGTCTTAATGATTTCTCGGCCCTCCCACAATAGAGATGGGGATTGTACCTTTCTATAATGGGGAATCATAGTTTTCTCTCTTTTCCAGGGGGTCGAAAGCCCTAACAAGGCAGAGATTTTTAAGCTAATATTCAGCTCTGACCGCTACAGGCTAACTGGAAAGCAGCGTTTTGTATTTGAAGGGGTTAAGAGATGAAAGGGTTAAGTGACAAAACAGAAATTGCGAGTAATTAAAGTTCAAAGTTTTATTGTTGTAGTTATTGCAGCTTTTTTGTTTTCTGGTTTTGTCATTAGGGTGCGAATGAAATTGGTCTATTGATATCTACTGTTTGATTTACCAAGTTTTATTTGCTCACCTGTATCTATTGCTTACCATTGTAGAGAGTGTTAATTTTTTAAAATGTAACTTAGCCGCTTCATCCTCCAAGCCCTTATTTATGGCTTGTACTGCTCATTTCATAAGCTTTACTCGCAGTGTATATTTTATCTATGAATTTCAAAGACATAAACTTACTATATATTCGTAATAATATTGCTGTTTTTTCTCTGAAAAGTCAACGTTATCCGTAGATTTCATCAAATTTACTAAAAGAACTTATTAATTTACATTTTAATGATTTATTTTTTTCAAGCAATTTCGAGGATTTTCGCTGCAGCCTGACTTGAAAAATTCTGAAAAATATTCAATCTTTTTTTCGAGACTTTAAATGAAATTAGACTTAAAGAAAATAATATTTCCTACAAAATGAGATCAAAATAAAGCTTCTAAGATGAATAATTTTGGTTTTACAGAGGAAAAACTACGATTTTTCGCTAAAAATCGCTGTTTTTCGTAACTTTACCCACTTTGAGGCACGTGTCAATGTTATTTAGCATTATGAGCAGATTTTGAACTGGTAATAAGACGCAACAAACTTTGTTTGAAGGGTATTTTTACCAGCAAAATAAATTGTGATTAAATTTGAGTGAGCTCTCATAAAAAGATTTGGAAAAAAAAAATACGTTGCAACCAGAGAATCACACTGATAGTATAATAATGAAAAAACATTAAACAAGTAGGAATCGAAAGAGCGTAGTAAAACAACGTTTATGAAAGCACAAATTATTTGCCTTCTTACCCCCTTGTCAAATTTGAGGTCTTGATATTTCCCGGAACTTTAAGAAAAGTTACCAAATTTAACGGATTGTGAATTAGTATCACTATTGCTTTTATAGAGTACAGCAGTGACCCCACTAATTCGTGTCAAACAAAAGCACATCCTTTTCTGGAAGCCACTCAGGAAACTATTGACCTCCCTGTTATTTCGTTATGACTCAAACTCGAAAACCGAACGCCTAGTGACTAGGAGGATATCTATTGCGAATTATATTTGCCAATTTCGCATATTTATTACCGATAGCTTACGGACTATAGCCTATCGTACTTGGGTTTGTTGTCAAGATATGGTTGACCTCAAAAAACCCAGGTTGTTTCTAGAAGTCACACAAACATTTAGTTATGATTTCGGCTATTATTTAGCTTATAAATGAAGTAAAACTTGAAACATCCCGTAAGTTCAGCCATGTAATGCATTTTAGACTTGTTTTAAAACATTGCTAATTTCTTGTCCTACAGATGGCGCTCTGTTTTCAATCATACGCTTTGAAACTTCGTACGGAGAAATTAGTACGAAACGCCGCGACCGCCATGATGTGTGAAAACTGCTGCATGAATTTCTTCTTGCCTCTCGAGAGAGACTGTCAGGAATTCAAGAAAGGACCCGCAGAAAATAATAATAGCGTTTCATGGCGTTGCATAATTATAGGCCATAATTTGAGACCTATTACAGGTTAAATTGATAAAAAATAAAAATTTTAACATGTGTTCCGATTGAACCCTGTCAGCGAGGTGATGCGGAGTACTCCTAAATTCCTTTGTATCTAAATAATAACTGTTAAAAATGCTTTGTCTTTGCTTGGAATATCAAAAGCGAAGCAAGACCGAAGTTTTTAGCTAACGAAACAAATTGAACAAAAAATCTTTTAACTACTTTTTTTTACAATCAAAGGTGAAAAGTGTACCGATTCATCCCATTTTACGGTACTGTCTCCTTCAATATTAAAATCCATACCCTTCTTTATACATTGCTTTAACGAAATTCTAAATCTAGTGTTTGCGTGCAAAAGTGGGAGAATATTTTTTATAAATCAATTAGAGGAACATTTTGGACATTTTTTTCATCAGCAATATATTTCTTGCTCTTCATTTCTTTTTTAAAAAATGCTCATGTTTTGCTGTTTTGAAAACAGACACTTCAGACCATGCGCTCGAGATTTATTAAGGAAAAAAAATAGTACAAAAAGTTGCTGATAGATGGCGCTGTAACACCAGTAATTTGCATGTTACATTAACGTGATTTACGGAAAAAGAGGAAAACATTTACTACACAGGCAGTTGTTTCCAACTCGCTGATGCACCATGCCGACCTTGAAAGACAAAGCTCTGTTATTGAAACTTTTTTACCAAAATAACGAAAACTCTTTTTCCATGATAAGAGCCTTCCATCTGCTGAAGAACTTAAGCCGAAGACCGATGACACCACGTGCTCTACGAGAAATAATAAAAAAGTTCGAAAGAACAGGACAGCTAGGAGTTTTAAAAGGAGGAGGACGACATGTTGTGGAATCTGCAAGCGTAGACAGTGGCGTGGGAACTTTCCAAAAACAGGGGGAGCCCGGTTTAGCGCCAGAGCTTAGCGCTTTATGGGGGGGGGGGGGGCAAGACACACTTAGTCACAATTTACACTCAAGCTCAGTTATAAAGTCGTAAATGTTCAGATAGAAAAATTTTGTGAACGAATGAAATTTAAAAACATTACTATTTAGCCAGAAGACAACAAGTTTAAGTTAACTTATACGAAATTTATATGAGCTTAGTATTGGATGCTTTGCTCAGAAATGGGAATTTTTCCGTTAAAAAAAGTTAGAGCCTTCCTAAGTGTTTTTTTTAAATGACTTTCCACGATTTTTGGTGACTTTAGGGGCTAGAATTTTTTTTTTTTTAATTTTTTTAGCAATTTTAGTCTTTAAAGCAAATTTTAGGCCATCTTTGGTTTCATTAGGGGCAAGAACTGGGATAGCAAAATCCTCTTTGTCAATTTTTCAAAACTGTAACATTAAAAACGCACTTTTAGACGATTTTTGATGATTTTGAGAACAAGCGAGGTTTGGGGGGTCTCCTCTTGAAATTCTCATGAAAAAATAAGGAATATCATAAACACGTAACTGAAATTCTTTTGATTTTAGAAAAAAAGTTTTTGAAAAATGCACTTCTACCAGAATCGAAAATAATTATTTTGTCTTTTATCTTCCCATCCAATGCACCTTGTAAAAGAAGAAACAATGGTTAAAGTCTAGGTGATACTAATAAATACGGATTAAAAGTGGTGTTAAAGAAACACATCACAAATGGTGCACGTTAAACACTAAAAGTTAGATACTGTTGATTTTTCATCGTCCAAACAAGCGTTCCACACATGATTTTTCTTTTACTCTTTGGTTCTTAACCAAAAATGTACTACAAACAGTTTTAGTACGGAATTTTTCCGGGGGAGCTGAGCCGGCCTGAAATATTCCTGGGGGAGCCCGAGCAGTAGCGAGGCGTGACTTCGAGTGTCAGTCATCGCTAACTTTCAGGCCCCTAAAAAAATATACCAGACCATATGTTTCGCTCAGGGGTGTTTATGATAAGAAATTTCTGAAAATTTTGGGCTGCCGTTTCCAAAATTTAATTTTTCAGTTTTCGAAAATTTTATTTCCGTTAAAGGAGGAAATTCTCCTCACACAATAGATGAAGTATACTTTAAAATGATAAAAATCCTTCATGTTGTTTTTATGAGTTTTAAAACTAAATAGTAATTTAAAAATTCAACTTACCTTGTAAAAATCTTGGTTCACAGATGCTTCTTTTTCAATTTGAAAAGTTCAAGCTTGCTGAAATGCAAAGCTCGAACGGCAACGAGCACTACTTTTTACGAAAAACATTTATAATTGAAACTAAAAAGAGAGAGTAAAAAAACTAAACCACGCACACACGTATTCGTTTTTGAAAGTTCGATGAAGTTCCAAAACACAAATGGTAATAGTGTTTTCCCCCATGCAAAACTACTGTTGCAAACAATATTGTCTTCCACCCGTCGGGCTCATTCTGGCGCCATCGTAAGATAACAATATTTTTCTAACCGTAACCCCTTTTTTTGAAAAATGTGACTCACCGAATTGAAAAAAAAAAAAAAAAAAAAGAATGAACGAAACAGGAGAAAAAAAATCTCTACCCCTCCCCATCCAACCCCCACGATCCGCCAAAACTCAGAGTTGCCAGTAAAAACAAAATGCTTTGCACATAAAATTTCCGCGAGTCATCGCCGCTGACTCGTACTACATCTAAGGGAAGCTATGAAAGAATCTGATTGGCTGAAATGGTTGACAAGCGAAAAAACTTGCGCGCGCACACACAAAACTGATGCGGTATCTTTAGCGATGAGTGAAGGTCACGCCTAATGGTTTACTCAACAGATGGCACCACTAAAATAAAATTATTTGGAATATTAAATGATCCGAAAAAATAATCTGAAAATAAAATTTTAAAAACTGTAATTCTTCCAGTGCAAAACGAGGTTTGCCTTCAGGTCATCAGCGAATAGTTCGATGACTTGAGGCTTCGCTACTGAGCCCGAGCTCCCCCAGCTCCCCCGAATCCTACGCCCCTAAGCGTAGAAGACGTTGCTTTGGCGGTCGTGGAGGCCACGCTAGCCAATAGCCACATTTTGTTGTCAGTGTGCCAACTGTTTCTCGTACCGTTGATATGCCCTATTCGACAGCCTAGGATGTAATGCGGCGAATCCTGGGTTATTTTCCCCACAAAATCCATAGTCCTCATCAGCTGTCCTACGAGGACACTGGAGTTCTGGAAACATTTGCGATGTAATTCCTGGGGCGAATTGAAATCGATGCAGATTGGCCGTGGAACATCCTTTGGACGCTTGTAGATCATTTTCACCTAAATGGGAAAGTGAATACGCATAACTGCCGCATTTGGGCAAGTGAAAACCTGCGGGTAATCCATCAAGTGTACCCTTGCAGCCCAAAAAGGTTACAATATGGTGCGGTTTCCCCGCAACATTTATCATTGAGCCTTACTTTTTTGAAGAGGTGACTTCAAGAGGGTACAAAACCTGTTCTGTCACAGGAAGACGGTATCAAGACATGTTGACAACGTTTGTAATTCCTGAACTTCAACAACGTGGCCGCCCCCAGGACGCATATAAGCTACCGTTACCCGTATAGAAACCTGGGGAAATTTCCAGCCAATCCAAAGCCATTTCCAATAGATTGAAAGACACGCCCCCGTATGACGTCGGTCTAAAGCTATTTTTCATGCGTCCCAGTGTATTCCCAGATTGTCTTCTGCTGAATGCAAATTAGCATTTGAAAATGAGAACTTTAATTGAATGCGGCTGACGAAAACAGTTTTTTTATTTCTATTCAATTTCATCCTTCAAAGAACAAGCAAATGCTTCTGCAGATAACAGATTGCTTTGCTATGATACTTCGAAATGAAAATATGTGTCGCCATCTATATCGAAAAATATAAACTTTTTACTAATTTAAATTTAAATCACTTTTTGACTTATTGTCAAGGTAAATTATTTTTTGAATTAAAAAGCGAATTTGACAATTTTTCATACTCTTAATAATTTTTAACGCATTTAAAACATATCTTTATAATGAAACAATTGACATTTGATTTTATGACCAATATTTCTCAAATGTGAATAATTAATTTTCACTGCTTGGGATATTGTTTAAATTTTCACTAGTTTCGTTCTTGCTGATTTTATTAATGAACGCCAATTGACACCCAAGAACGGGATATTTAGTAGATTATTCCATGTAACCATGCATGCGATATTACTATTTACATCAACGCAGATTTTCACGAAACTTTTAAAAACCTTTTTTTTTTACCACCGTTAATCGATTTTGAAACAATTTCTCACCCACAGTTGGTAAGTAATTTCGGAAATTCGTTAAAAAGCACTTAAACAGTGGTAAAATAGCTCATTTTCAGAACGATTTCGTGTTTATTTTATTTATAACTTAAATACTTTTTGAAAAAATAAATGAAGAAACGAATCAAATAAAATTTATTTTTAAATAAACGCATAAAGTTGAAACTGAAAAATTCGATGTTTTTTTTTTAAACAATCTTGAAATTTTTTAAAACAATGGTTCCTTTTTAATGTATTTCAATGCACATATCTAAAAATTTTTAGATTAGAGCCATGAAGAGATCAGCAGTTAATAAAACATTTTGGGTAAAATTAAAGTGTCCTATATTTTTTGCTGTAACAGATGATCCTTTCATGATTTTACACTGAAAGTTTTCGCATGCATTCATTCAAATACATCGAAGTCACAGTTTTTTTTTTCTAAAAAAATAAAAAAGAAAGAATTGTAAAAAGTTGAATTTTAAAATAAATTAAAAAATGCTTTTCAGCTAATTTGAAAATATAAAAACTGATCAATAATGAACAATAAATTACTTAAGAAAATTATACATATACTTCAAAGCGAACAGTGAGCTAATAATAATTTATTAAGAATATAAAGTTACACAAAAGAAGTTATTGTAAAATAGATGCACATAACATTTCAACCAAATACAATGTGGAACAATAAACATAGTAACCGGAAAAAAAAGAAAAAAGAATTAAACAGTATGCCGACGTTTACAAAAGCAACAGCATCCACACAATTTCACAATGTAAGAAATTCGACGTTATACGGCGGTGTGTCTTTCAACCTATTGGAAATGGCTTTGGATTGGCTGGAAATTTCCCCAGGTTTCTATACGGGTAAAGGTAGCTTATATGCCTCCAGGACACGATATTTATGCAGGATTGTGCACCTCCTCATATTCTTCGTGGTGTTAAACAGATGTTACGGGCAACTTTCACCGATGCACGTGTGATCAGCCGCTGTTTCCCAACAGCTTGGCCTCCTCGATCGCCTGATCTCACACAGTGCGACTTTTGGTAATGAGAATTCTTAAAGGATAGGGTCTATCGAGAAGACCCCACAAGATTGGCATATCTTAAAGACACGATTAATGGTCATGTTCGTGAAATTAGTGTGGGCTTACAGTTTTCAGCTGTGGAGCATACTGCTGTGCAAATGGAAAGAGTTACGGAGAACCACGGCACACATAAGAATATCTGTAGAATGTCTTGTTCATCTGCAGCGCCACCTATTACTTTTATGCTTTTTATACCATTTTTTTTCCTTAATAAATCTCGAGCGCATTGTCTGAAGTGCCTGTTTTCAAAATTTCATCACATATATGACCCATACAACTTCCTGCACAGGCCTCTGAGTTGGTGAAGTTTAATTTGGACAACCCTGTATTTCATGCTTCTCGTAGCATGGAAATTAGTAAATAGTATAATTAATTCAGAAAACGAATTAATTAATTTCTTTATAATTCATTTATTTTTGGAAATTATAATTTATTGTACTCAAGTTAATATTGAGATAAATTTATTGTTTGATAATAATCAAGAAACACTCGAAATCTCGCTTTGTTAGTGTTAACGAATAACCACTTCGCATTTTTACATTCGAAATGTGAGCGTTAATTGAACACAAATTCATCTTAGGATGAAATTGATGCCGTAAAAATAATGACGTCACAGCTCTCCACTTCCACTCTCTTTATCTAAAGCTACTAGTCCAAGAGCTAGCAACGTTTTCAAGACAGAATTTTAAGACGTCTGGCTCTTAAATTTGTATCTTTCCCTTTGCTCTTCTAAGCAGCAAGCGGGCAATCTGGCAGCCGAAGGTGGTTGCCTTTTTTACTGCTCATCATACCTCTGCTGGTAAAAATAGTGATTTCTGAATCATTTTGGTGTAATTAGCTTAAACCTGTCGTGAGAAAGTTATGTAATATGTCTATGGAAAGCTTTATTTTTTTTACCTTTCCAATGGTTTTAAATTTTATTCTAATAATTATAGAATAAGTTACAGCTACATGCAAAAAGTTATCGTTTTTTTTTCCCTGCACTTATTAAAAATTTCAACAGCGCTGTATTTCGTGCAATTTTTAATGTAGAAATCTAAAAATTTGCATGACTGTTTATCTTGGCATATGCGTCCTTTACACCAAATTTTGTAAAAATCATGAATGGGGAGGTCAAAAAAAATTTTTTTCGCGATTGATTTGACCGGAATTTCCCTAAAATAACTTAAAAATCACTATTTCGATCAGAATTCGATTTCTGCGCCCCTGTGAGCGCAGTAAAAAACGCAACCACTCCCGCCCATTGCAAACTCTTGGACTATATTATAGTGGGGTTGGATGGAGAACCATCCTTACAGAGACCGAAAAGGTAAAGAGCCTCTATATGCAGGAGACCACTGATAACGATCTGATATTCAGTGTAATTTATTATATTTATTTTCCTGTATCTACTGTATTTCATTTTATTATTGCATGCTGTATGTAAAGTATTGTTCTTTTATATCTTTTTCAAATTCATCATTTATTTAGTTCATCGTCACAGCATTTGAAGTTTAATTACCAAATTTATTTTTTATATTTTTAATACGGTATAAATTAAAATGCTGATGTGGGGAAAGTTAATATAAGCTAAAGAAGTAGTTCAAACACTTTGAGGGGCGTTTGCATGTGTACAAAAACGTATTAACATTAAAAATGAAATCTGCATCCATTTCTTTTCAATTATTTTCATGAGTTGGGAGTTTTATTCTCCTTGATGTCTTACTCTCACCATTAAATTCTTCTCTTGACTTTCCAACAGATGGCGCTACCTCATGAAGTAAGACCTAAACCAACGCTCCTAAAACTCAGACGACCGGTCTGATATATTTATTATTATTATTTATTTTTTAATTCTCTACTTTGCAGCCAAAACGAAGATGGAATTTTATTTACTTTTAACAAAAAAGAATACTATTTTCTTCAGCATTTCAAATCGAAGGAAAATAAAATTAACTTTATGCGCCATTTCTTGGTTAAAAAGTAAAATCTACAAGTTTATTAATACATACATATATGCATATCGACTTTTTTCTCTATACAAAAATAAATGTACAACGACTTAATCTTCACATAACATGACTAGGAGCTGTGCAAGTCATATATAGACCTGTTTTTATCTTTTACTTATTTGCAATCGACGCTGAGATCCAAGAAATCGAGCTTCAATAACACGACTATATAACGTACTTGTTTTCAGTGTTACAGTAAAGAATAATTTTAAACCGTTGTTTGGATTCCAAATTAAGATTAAGAAAGTGCTGTTTATTTTTATTCCATGCTAAACTGAAGAGAATAACATTGAACACTTGGAATTATTTAGCACAGCGTCGATTACCCACCAGTTTGTTTCAAAATTACTTTTAATATAAATTGCAATTTATCATTCCTCGGAACGCATTTCTGTCTAACAGCAGTTTCTTGATACGAGCTGCTCGCTCCTAAATGCTGAGAGGCTTGTGAAAGATTTAATGATTGGTATAATCACGGAGTAGAAAGAAATATTGAATTATACGACAATGTTTGAACGCATGTAAAAATGTAAACTTCAGATTTAACACTGTACAAATAGTTTTAAAGTGAAATAGTTAAATAGTTGAAAACTTTCGGCTTGTTTCTAAATAAATATTTTGAAGCGTAATTGAGTGTCGTCTACCATCAATGAAAGATTTTGCTGCTACCAAAAAAAAAAAAAAAAAAAAACCAAGTACAACCTAACTTTTCGCTAGCACAGGCGAGATTTCGAGCATGTGCAGCTACTTCGGTTTGTTTACATTTTGCGGTATGAGATTCAACGTATTCGTGTGTTTTAGACGCTAGTTTTTTTTTTTGCTCGAGTATTTCACTAGCGTCTAAAACACACGAATACGTTGAATCTCATACCGCAAAATGTAAACAAACCGAAGTAGCTGCGCATGCTCGAAATCTCGCCTGTGCTAGCGAAAAGTTAGGTTGTACTTGGGTTTTTTTTTTTTTTTTTTTGGTAGCAGCAAAATCTTTCATTGATGGTAGACGACACTCAATTACGCTTCAAAATATTTATTTAGAAACAAGCCGAAAGTTTTCAACTATTAAACTATTTCACTTTAAAACTATTTGTACAGTGTTAAATCTGAAGTTTACATTTTTACATGCGTTGAAACATTGTCGTATAATTCAATATTTCAGAAGATCTGTTAAATCGTGTCAAAATCAGGGCTGCGGAGTCGGAGGAAAAATGATCGACTCCGACTCCGACTCCGGGATTTTAAAACTTTCGACTCCGACTCCGACTCCCGACTCCTGCTTTTTTTTTATTATTTTTTTTACCCAAATATGAAGAGGGAAAAACCCTAAACAAAGGTTGAAGTATTAAGTCCATTTTTAAAAGTTTCATTTTTATTCATGGTCATAGATAGGACTCACGTTAGGGGGGCGGATAGCAAGCTGGGGTATCCCAGTCGGAGGTCATGAGAGGGCATTGTGACCTCTCAAAAAGTTCAATTTTCTCAAGAATTCTCGCAGGTAATTTCACCACATTCACCTCAATTCTCAGAGGTCACTGTGACCTCCCAAAAAGTCCATTTTCTCCAGAGCAAAAGACAAGTGCTGCTCTTGTCATTTGACTCCGTACAAAACTAATCCTTTTCTTGTTAAATGGCCAGACTTTATTTTAACACATTGCATTTTTGCTGCAAAGACCCGCTATTTGAAGCACTTTATAATGATCCTAGATGCTAAGGATTTGGATATTGGACGCTGAAAATTTGTATCTGTTAGTTTCAAAGATATGTTTTGACCTCCATAAAATTTCATCCAAATCGGAGGTGGTCGGAGTCGGAGTCGACATGTTTTTCAGCGACTCCGACTCCGACTCCTTTGGTCCAAAATCAGTCCGACTCCGACTCCGACTCCGCAGCCCTGGTCAAAACTAAATGTTTGTCTATGGACATTGGACAGAATATAGCTTTAAAAATCACTGGCTTTTTAATAATTTCAGCTGGATATTTTTTACATAAATATGTTATTTCACTTGAAATTTATCAAAAAAATGTTTATAATAGTGCATTATTAAAATTTGAAATTCAAGCTTAGTTATTTAAAATTATTGACAACGCGATAGCCTGATACTCTTGTTCAGAATGTTTTGAAAGCTTCTTTTTTGACACTTTTTTAGGTACTGGTCTTTGAGGCAAAATCCGCTTATTAGCAGGGTATATACTTTGGTCAATGTCATGATTTTCATGCAAATGTTTTTTAATTTTAGAAATATTTTCTTCACAGAGAGGGCATTTTTGTAAAGAACTCAATTTGTCTTTGCATGTATTTTTTTCATGTGTTTCCTAAAATACCTTTGCATTTTAAAACTTTTCTCACACAACCCACATTTAAAAGAGTTATCATCGGTAGCACCTTTTTTTGGTAAATCCTTGTCCAACACAGAATAAATTTTCTTCAAATGATATCGAAAATGATAAAAATTGTTAAATTTCTTATTACAATGAGAACAGTTATAAAGAAATTTATTACACATCTGTTCCATTTTCGCTGGAATCTCTTCACTATTAAAAGTTTCACACGGCGCGGCGCACCCCCGTCAGAAAATTCTAAATCAGAAGCACCGGAAGTGCTTTCAAATACTTCATCACAGCGATGATTTTGCTTTAATAAAATCGGCTAAGGTGGCCCTGAGAAGGGCCGTTTTTTTTTTTATTTAAATATGTGCAAGAAATCATAACGAGAAAAACAGTATGACAACCAGCTCATCGAAATTAGTCTCGGAACCAAACAGATCTAACTTCGCTCTCCGTAAGGAAAGAAATGTGCATGCGCTAGCGAAAAAATCTCGTTTTCAGTGCGAGGAATGACGAAAACTGTTATCTTTCGCTTAATGATGCCCAACGTATTCGTGCACTCTAGACGCGAGTAAAAAAAACACTCTAAAATTTATGCTGGAAACTTCATGACGCGCCATCTAGTGAGGAAAAATGTGAATATTCATAAGTAAATTCAAGTTAAAACAATCGTTCTTTCGAGCTAGTATTTCATTTAACATAAAATCTAACAATCTTCCAAAAATTTCAAGTACTATTTTTGTTCCAAGAAGGTCTTGTAATCGCAGTACTTTTGAGCGTGGTACAATACACAACACATATTTGAAGCTGCTTTTACGGTCCAAAACTTATGCAATGACAAAACTACATTTTTTCTCATTTCAAGATCCTTTGCTGACAAGGGGAAACCACATTCAGTATATGAACCACTATTTTGTTTTGTATTCTCTCTTTTAATTAAAATATTTGCTGTTAGAAATTCATGTTTTTAAAGCATTATCTTCTTGATTTTGTTTTTATTTGTCAAATTTTTTCCGTTGTGTAGCCGGTAGTTATCTTTGTTTCTTTTTTTAAACTTCTTTAGAGACCATTGTTAAATTTAATGTGATAGATTCTTATATGTTGTAAATTAGACTAATAACACGTGACGATGCAACAGATATGTGAATAAATCAGGTGACTTTTGGTTAATTAGTAAAACTAATGCTTCTGAGTAAAGCATACTTGTATATTTGTCTTCACAATTGCTCTCTGAAGATATTGTGTATGTTTCTTTTTTTTTTTCTGCCCTATACATTCTTATTTTATTTCCAGCAGATGGCGATAACTTATAGTCAAAGAGCTAGCAACGTTTTCGAGTGACAATTATAAGACGTCTGGCTCTTTAATATATTTTTCCTTATGCTCTTCTAAGCTGCATGCGGGGTATCTGGTGGCCGAGAAGCCTAAACCTGCCTTAAGAAAGTCATGTAATATATCAATGGAAAGCTATAGTTTTTTCCTTTGTAACGGTTTTGTAATTTTATTTTACAAAGGAAGTTAGTCATTTGCATTTAATTGTTTTTTTTTTTTTTTTCGTATTTTAAGTTTTTTAACAGCTCTGTATTTCGTACAATTTTAAAGTGGAAATATAAAAATTATCAAGATTACTTATCTTGTCTCATGCGTCCTTCCCACCAAGTTTTGTCAAAACCAGAAATGGTGAGGTCAAAACATTTTTTTTCTTGATTGATTTGACGAGGAATTGCCCTAATGTCAGTGGCGGACTGGCTATGTGGGAATTTGGGAAAATGCCAGAAGGGCCGGTCCTTTCCTGGGCCAAAAAGGGCAGGCCCATATAAACCAAACTTTTTTTTATCAAAAAAAAAAAAAAAGAAGTAATTTCCGTAAAACTATCAAATACAAGGCCGCGAAGACGGCTGGAGCAAAATTTCTAGAGTTCGACTGCAGAAAGGGAGCGGGCTATCTATTTCTAATGTTTGAAGAAAGGGCCGCCAAGCAAAAAAAAAAAAAAAAACGAGCTGATGAACTTAACACGCGAGTATATCAACAATCTACTGTGGATGTACTTCTGAATGACCAACAGTTTAGGTCAATTATCTGTCAGATGCTTATCATTAGAAGGGTTCGTAGCCATCATGTGCGTGGTTCTCTTTTGTGCCTAGTTAGCAAAAAGGATA
>JAXGGA010013945.1:0-33570 GCA_038373865.1 Uloborus plumipes
GTTGGGCCATTTTCACATCATACCACTGCATTTTTGAGCCAAACTATCGATTGCCGGGTTAAAAAAAAAAATGAGTTTAAATAATGTATTTGAATACATCAATTACCAATTAATCAAACAAAATAATCGTTTATACCAAGCATGTATTTAGTTACCAGAATACACAAGAGTTTAAAGATGTATTTTTTTTATAATCCAAAAAGATAGAAAAGAAGAAAGCAAATTATTTGTGGTTGGCATAAATTTTTCACTTCCAAAATATTTTGTTTTAAACCATCCCATATGTTTTTCACAACAGAAAATGTGTCTTATTTTCTCGTATGATTTTGAAAACTCATTTCTACAACGTAATTAAAAACAATTGCAACAAAAATCAAATTAGATTTGACGCTGCATCGAAAAAATAGCTACTTACACAACCAGGAAGGATCAGAAAGCGCAAGAATTTTTAATTTTGTTGTCCCGTAGGCTCACCGTACACGCGATGAAATGACTACATAAAAAGATTAGACAGTAAAAGAATAGAAACTTAAGCAAAGGGGGCCAAACCCCCTGGACACCCCCAGGAGTGTTACACTGTTTACTTTAAAATAGTAGATACACTGTAAAAAATGAATGTTGTGTTTACAGTATAATGCAGTTAATTAAAAAAAATTGTACTAAAATTGCTAAATTTACAGGAAAGACTGTAAAATTGCTAATTTTAGTTTATTACAGTGCATTTTAGTTTTAAACTGGAACCTCTGCTGCCAGTATTATACTGCTGTTTTGCAGTATAATACAGCTAAATTTTGCGGCAGTAAACTAAAATTAAAAACTTTACAGTAATAAGCTGTAAAATTGCTAGTTTTACAGTATATTGTTGTGCATTTTAATTTTAAATCGGAACCTTGGCTGCCAGTATTATACTGTAAAAACAACAGTTCTTTTTTTGCAGTGTATTTATGTGACTTCATTTTTATGAGTCAATATGCACAATGATTTTAGACGTCGCTAGGTTCACTCAGACGCCAAACGCAACGCTGACGCCTTGCTTCTGACGCTAGCCATTCTAAAGAGTCGAAACGACCGTTATTCATTCTTTTCCTGTCACTTTTTTTTTATTGGAAGTATTATTCCAAATGTTTTTTTGGCATTCTTTTATCATGACCATTTCCAAGGTTCCGTTGTCATTCAGGTTTCAGCCAGGAAGGTGTTAGAATTCGCGGAAAAGATAAGAAATACTATTAAAAACAGGCGACGACTGAAAATAGATTCGTTGTCTTTGAAAGAACGCACGGAAAATATAACCGTTCACTTTTGCTTATTGTAAAATGGCAGCGCGTTGATTGATTCAACGTAAAACAAAATTAAATTCCAATTTACTCTGTACGTATTATAATTCTGCATTCAATATCACTGCTGAAAAAGCATTGATTTTTGTGGCATTTTTAATTTTTGCAAGCTCGAAGTAGTGGCTAGAGTTTTAGCGACTAAATTTCAACTATCAACTTTTACTTCTGTTCATATAAAATTCACAAAATTTCAGCTCTCAAAAGAATTGAATCGTTTATTCCAAAAAGTCAGTGAACAGACAAAATTTCTAATTTTGAGAAAACATTTATAGCACCACATTATAGGTTTTTCAATGGCGACTACATCACTTTTTACTGAAAGGAATGTGTCTACATATATGTACATTTGATTTTAAAATGCTGTAAGCTTTTCAGATTTTTTTTTAAAAATAAGAGTAAAAGTGCGTTGTCGAACTTTTAGAGCTTGTCGTCTGTACTGGTTCTTGAAATAAGCGGTTCAATTCGAAAGCTATCAAAACTCGCTTAGGAGCATTGGGAAGGGAAAAAAAAAGCACCAGATAGCGACTCCACGGGAAAAGAATGAAAAGCAGAAACTGGTGTTCACTTTTCGTAGACAAGGTCGTTCACAAGGAGTGTGTAATTGACAAAGGCATTCCGCAAGGTCGTGTAACCGGGTTCCGTGGGATTGACTGCTCATAATTGCCTCGAAATTCGCACAATTCAGATCGGCAATTAGCGGCCCACACAACAAAAGCCTTTCGCCGGAAGAGTGGGAAGAAGTTGGAAGTTTTTTTTTTCTCTTCCTTCAGCCACGCGCTGGAAAGAAGAAAACATTGGTGTTTGTTTTTAAAACGCCTCGTGTTAGCAAACATTAGGTGTTTGCAGAACGGGACTGAGTAGGGGCAGAAACGAAAGTGCTTTACCCGGATGAAGACTGATTAAGTCATTTGTTGAAATTTTGCTTCTTTGCCCACCATTGCTGTTGCTATTAGTATCAGATGAGGAGGAGTGAATGGTTTAAACCATTGGGGATAATGTGGACTTACACTCAAGCAGTGGCGTAGGGAGAAACTTTTCATAGGGGATGGGGTCCTCGGAAAATTTTCGAAATTAAAGATCGAAAAACGCACATTTAGGCCATTACCTGTGTTCATGTTCATACAAAAAATTTTTCTTGTTTCAGGAGGGTGGGGTATGACCCCTATCCCCCCTTGGCGACGCCACTGCACTCAAAGGCGGATCCAGTTTCTGATTTTGAAGGGAGTCTTTTTAGTATGGGTTTTATAGGCGTTAATAGATTGTATGGGGTGATTTTTTCGAGATTTTCAAAATTATAGTAATTCGAAAGATTAACAAAAATAATTTGACAAGATTTAGTGAAAAAGAATTTCCCCAAATTCTCTTAGATTGGAGAGAAATCCTTTACTAGAGATATTCTTATTTTTGAATTCAAGACAATCTCGATTTTTTAGGCCAAAGTCCGAGTTAGAAAGAAGGCATAAAATTTCTGGCCGGCGTCCATTGAACTGAGAAAGCTGGCAATGGCAGCTTAGGCATTATGTTGGAAACCAAGGCTGGCATTTGACAAACAACGCTTGGTCTCTGAAAACAATATTGCCATTGAACCCTTATCTCCCACAGGAACTGAGCTGCCCTAAAAAGTGAAAGAAAACTGACAGGGGGTGGTAGTTGGCGAGTAACAAATAGGAGGAGGGCTGACCTCCTGAGACTTTTCAGAAATTATTTCTTCCGCTTTAGTTGCAATTTTCCAAATTTTCTTGGAGTAGCTATTGTGGCTCTAACGTCTTTAAAAAAGATCCCAATGCTGTTCAGAGTTTGACTTTGAAACTGACAGTCTGAAGTTTGCAAAGAATGAGGGAGGGATTTCAGGGTGATAAAGGGTGTTGGTTGTCACTCACCTGTTGGAAGATACTTTCTTTTTCAAAGTACGTGACATTCACACTAACCCAAGCTGAACTAATGAGCGCAGCAAGCGTTGTATTTTAACCAGACAACTGTACTGAAGGTTACTGAGATAATTCTTCCCTCGCTCTTGGTATATTTGTATTCAAGTATGCTCTTCAAGCTGCATTAGTCAGACACTTAATACTCATTTCGATAAGGGATCTGGGAAGATTACTTGTTTATTTATTTTTTCCTTTGTTGTTGTAAAGGAGTCATACAAAAATCGAAGAAAACTGTTAGTTATTTATTTGTATTAGGGTTATTATTGTTATTTATTTATTTGTATTTGTAATCAGAGCCTGATTTCCCTAAAGCCCGTAAATCCCGACTTCAGGTACCCTTAGTTGCGGGCCCCCCAAAATAAAAACATTTTTATGTGACTAATAGTTTCACAATTCTCACATTATACATTTTTTTGAAATATTTTTATTCAAGTTTATTAACATCAGCAACCAATTATTTTAGGTTCACTGGATGCATGCAGCAATTTGAGATTTCCTGACGGACTGGTCAAATCTTGCGAAAACCTTGACGCAACATAATGAAGTCATTTTTGAGCAGATGTACCATAAAAAAGCATTTTTTTTTTCTTTTTGCCAACAGCTGCAGACTGGTTTGGGAAAAGAAGACTAAATGATAATTTTAGCTACACTGAAGAAAAAAAAAGCAGCTTAAATTAACCATCAATATTGTTTTGGCTGTTCCATTTTGATACAGTTGTCATATGTGCATGGAGCCTGAGTGAAATGTAGGAAGAGTATCATTTGTTTACAACGTCAGTGTACAGCAGTCTAAAATCCATGTAAATGACAGAGTAGTCATGACGAAAAAATGCGACCGTGAAGTTTTTTTGAGGGGTGAGGGGGGAGGGCGGAATTCGATTTTTTTGGGGTAACTGTGCCATGGCAAAAAATGTGCGGTTGAGCCTCCTTTGGATTTTTTTTTCAATTTTGTAATTCAAGGGATCGAGCTTACTGCTCAAAAATTTTTAAATCGGCCCCTGGCAGAAATCATACCTATCAAACAACAGCCTTCTCTTGTAAATTTAAATAATGAATATAATTCAAACATTGTATCGAAAAAACGACTAACGAGGCTCCAGTTTGAGATCACCTAAAAAACTGAATAATAATCAATTTTAAAAATAGAAAAGGGATCATTACAATACACTCAACTTAAAAAACGACCGCAATAATAATAATAATGAAAAACCTGTAGTAAAATTAATGCTATTATTGGCAGAAGCACCAGGAAACTTTTATTTTTGGGAGGTGGTAAAATCTCAATTTACCGAATGAGTCTCCGAATTTTACCGAAGGATAAAGTACGAATATGCACACATCCCTACAGTAACGGGAAGAGACATTAGACATTTTTTACAAGCATATATGCATACATGCAATACCGACTAAAAAGTTTCCGAATAATTCAACATAATTTGTTAATTAAATAAATTTTTGAGGAAGTCCAAGCGACCTCCTGTGACCCCCCGTTGGGGCCCTGAACTTAAATTAGTGAAAGGAAGTAGATTCTCACTTTTCCGAAAAAAACCTGAATGATTTACTTGAAAAAAGCATTGCAATACTGTCTTCAAATTTTCCGTCAGTCAACATTTGTCGAATGATACGATTTGGAAGGTCATAGTGACCTCCTATTAAGGCGCCCAGCCGCAGCCGCCTGTGCTGCAACATGCCACGCAAAAAAAAAAAAAAAGATTGCAATCGTTTTGGTTTTGGTTTAACATTTTAGTGCGCAGAAAAAAAAACTCGGGTGGTAAACGCAAGTGTACTAGCAGTGCCATCTGTTGGGGACTAGACAAAAGAAAGGTTAAAGGCGAATAGTGAGTCCTAGGTTTGATGATCTTAGAAATTAGAAGATTATATTTAGGATAGATATTTTGGGAGGTCACTGTGACCTCTTATTGAGGCTCCCCTTGAGCCGCCTGTGCAGCAAACACATGCCACGCAAAAAAAAAAAAAAAGATTGCAATCGTTTTGGTTTTGGTTTAACATTTTAGCACGCAGAAAACGAGCTGCAAAGGGAAAACACAAAGTGTACTAGCAGCGCCATCTGTTGGGGACTAGACAAAAGAAAGGTCAACGGTAGCTAGTGAGTCCTAGGGTTGATAATTTTACAAATTAGTAGATTTCAGTTTGGCAAGTTTCAATTGAATGCTCATCAACATTAATGACATGTATAAAGAGTCTGAGTTGTCTCATTTGTCCCAACGGAAATGCTTGAATATGTCTCAAAAGCTTAAAATTTCGTAACTCGATTGTAAAGAGAATATGCGGTAAAAGTTTATAGTGATTTAATTATGGTTTAATTTTCAATTGACTTGTTTCGATTTGGAAGAAGGAAATCAAGAAACTGAAATCCGTTTGAAACATTTGACGACTTAAAAAAATAATGAATAAATATTAAACAAAAATAAACTGTATTTTAAGATGAGAAAAAAGCAGATTTTAATACTGACGACTAGAGACGCGATTTCAGAAAATAATTTTTCAAGTGACTCGCCAGCTACCAACCACAAAGAGAATTAAACTCTTAATCAATCGAAATCAGTGTGATCAAGTGGTTGATAAATAGGTAATTTCGACACTCAGGACATTTTCCTGGGAGGGGCTAGAAACTTCAAGGAACTCTAATATGTGAAGTGGGAGAAAAAATCGGTAAAATTGCAAGAACTTTTCCGTCCTAGATTTACGTAGATTCATTTTTAAAATTCGTTTTTGTAAATTTTTATTACACAGTTTTTATTTTAATTATGTGCCGACATTATTAAATTTTAGGCAAGAAAAAACTAGTGCTTTCTCCCGCTTCTTACAGTGTTTTCTTTATCTCTATCTGTCCAAAAAATGAGTTTTAAGTTTGCAAGTCACAAAAGACACGTAGTAACCTAATTATGCTCGAATTGATAAAAACATTGAATAAAGAAAGTCGCAATTAATATCTTAAGAAAAAACAAAACAAAGAAATTGGCTCCTCAGTACTAGATAAGTCTCTTGAACGATTTTTGCAGCAGCCGTATTTTAAGAAAAGTAATTTTCAGCCATTACATAAAATACTCGAAATTCACAACCAGATAAACTGTAAGCTTTACATTGTTACTTCAAGTGGGCAAATTACCGTTTGGATTGGAACGAATTGCCTTGCTGTCAAAGTAATAATTATCAAAATAGCTTTTTTTTTTTGCAATAAAACATTCAATTCATAGTTTTTGTTCAAGACAGGTTTTACGCAGCATCCAGACCTACATTAAGAATGGCTGGAGGTATTAGTTTTAGTTTTCTTTGAACAGAATTGTTTAAAAACAATTTTCCTCTTAGGTGGGGCGTAGTATCCAGACTTACCATGCTGCTGTTTTTTAAGAAAAATAGAAGAAAATTATCTTCAAAACTGAGCAAGAAGCTTGATTCTAAAAGACAATATTTTTGGCTATTTTTGCAGTCGAGAGGAAGGGTTTAGGTTCGGAAATTCTCTGCCAGAAATATTTCGAAATTGTAGTCCTAAAATGAAACTTCAGACGATTTTAATTATGTGGAGGTGGATTCACTTCTGGGAGTCCTCCTAAATATCGTATTGCACCTCTGATTAAATTAAGTAAGGTGTAGGGTTCGTGACTGGTCCCCGGACAGTTTTTGGAATTGAAGTATTATAAGAGCATGTTTAGGGTATTTTAGTTGATGTTAAAGAGAGGTGAGTTTGGGGACTATCTTGCAGAAATTTGTAGAAATTGAAGTCCTTAAACCAAAATTTCAGAAACCTTTAAAGATTTCTAAAATTAATAAACTCTGGGTACCAAGAGCTTAAATGTGGAGGGGGGAGGGGGCAACGCAGAGTCATTGCCGATCCCCTAGATTCGCCACTCTGGTACTACAAAGGAAGCTTCATTGCCAAATTTTGAGATGAAGACTGATCGAATCGTGTCTGGATCAAATCGTTAAATAGTATAGATTTTTCAGATCCAAACTGTCAACGATAACAAGCCAATCCTGGTCTGAATAAGTTTTTAGAGGGAAATACTCTCGAATCCGAATATGTTTTTAGACTGACTACTTGTAAACCGATAGTTTTTCGAGAGTTTTTACTGTTTTAAAAGCTAGCTTCCATTTCTACAATATAGGCAACAAGAAAATCTTCACTACCACATGAATTTCATTTTCAAAACTTGAGATCAAGGCTGACAGAATGTTGTATCTGGATTATGCAGTTGCATAATCCAGATTTTTTAGGTTTAAATCGACGCAAGGACCTTGATTGCGAGTTCATCATGGCCCGTGCAGGTTTTTTAGTAGAATTTCGAAACCCTGACAATTTGAAAACTGAAGATTAATTTTAAAAGTTAAACCACTATTTCTACAAGTAGAGGAGAAGTAAATCGGAGCATTGATAGAAATTACATTTCCAGAGAAGCCAGAGAAGCATAATAGTATCAAGGCTGACAGAATCTTCTATCTGGCTTATGCAGTTGCATAATCCAGATTTGAAGGGCTGAGCCAGCCCGCGGGTCACTAACTTTCGTGAGTGTGAATTAATATAGTTGATTCTTCTAAAGTTTGTGACGGTTTAACGAAGTTTTAACATTTCCAGAGAAGCCTTAATATCAGGGCTGCGGAGTCGGAGGAAAATTGGCCGACTCCGACTCCGGGATTTTAAAACTTCCGACTTCGACTCCCGACTCCTGCTTTTTTTCTTATTTATTTTTTTTTACCCAAATGTGAAGAGGGAAAAACCCTAAACAAAGGTTGAAATATTAAGTCCATTTTTAAAAGTTTCATTTTTATTCATGGTCGTAGCCAGGACTCACTTTAGGGGGGGGGGGTTAACAAGCTGGGGTATTCCAGTTGGAGGTCATGGGAGGTCATTGTGACCTCTCAAAAAGTTCAATTTCCTCAGGAATTTCTCGCAGGTAATTTCATCACATTTACCTTAATTCTCGGAGGTCACTGATACCTCTCAAAATGTTCATTTTCTCCAGAGCAAAAGACAAGTGCCGCTCTTGTCATTTGACTCCGTACAAAACTAATACTTTTCTTGTTAAATGGCCAGACTTTATTTTGACACATTGCATTTTTGCTGCAAATATTTTTTATTCACTTGCATAAGCCCAAACATAGCATTTCGTTTCACAAAGCAGACCCGCCATTTTGAAGCTGTTTTTAATGATCCTAGATGCTTAGAATTTGGATATTGGAAGCTGAAAATTTGTATCTCTTAGTTTCAAAGATATGTTTTCACCTTCATAAAATTTCATTCAAATCGGAGGTGGTCGGAGTCGGAGTCGCTGTGGTCGGAGTCGACATGTTTTTCAGCGACTCCGACTCCTTTGGTTCAAAATCAGTCCGACTCTGACTCTTCGACTCCGACTCCATAGCCCTGCTTAATATCAAGGTTGACAGAATATTCTATCTGGCTTATGCAGTTGCATAATCCAGATTTTGAAGGGCTGAGCCAACCCGCGGGCCACTAACTTTCGTGAATTAATATAGCTGATTCTTCTAAACATTGTGACGGTTTAACGAAGTTTTAACATTTCCAGAGAAGCCTTAATATCAATGCTGACAGAATCTTCCATCTGGCTTATGAACTATGCAGTTGCATAATCCAAATTTTGCAGGGTTGAGTCAACCCGCGGGCTACTAACTTTCATGAGTGTAAATTAATATAGTTGATTCTTCTAAGGACTGTAACGGTTAGACGAAGTTTAACTACATTTTAAAAGTTCGCCGGTATTTTTACAAACTGGGAGATAAGTAAATTGGCACGATGACAGAAATCGTATTTGAGATCAAGGCTGTCAGAATCCTGCATCTGCATTACGCAGTTGCATAATCCAGATTTTCGTAACTCGGGAAATTCTTGTAGTTTAATCCGAGTTATAAAACCTTATCGAAGGTTGCGGATTCTGGCGGGAAACACTTTCTACTTGAAGGCATTAAGTCAGTATTAACTCAGTTGGTTTTATAAGATATATTTCACCCTTCCAGTGCAGTTTCTTGAATGCCAGACGGATAACTTCTTTTTAGATCAGTTTAAAATTCGATTGGGGTAAAAGGTTTCTGATAAGATTACGCTTACGACAGATGCAGACGAAATTGAGTCTTAATAATAATATGACACTTAATTGATCTATTTATTATTTTTGCAGTTTATATGCAGTTTAGCTAAAGTTTTCGGTTGGCGGTCGCCAGTCACTAACGGGAGACTATTTCATTGAAAACGGCTGCCAATGGGTGAAGAAGTCACCAAAAGTAGCCACCGTTGTTTGAAGCGAATTTACATGTAGGTTCTATTTCAGCATTTCTCTAGAGTTTCCAGTTCGTTTTGTTTCAATTTTTGTGCAAATTAATTTTTTTTTCGGCATTTATTTCAGATCGAATATTTTCAATTAAAGTAACCGAATCAGTGATTTCCAGCGTTTTTACTCGCTAAATTTGTTTATAGGAGCTTCTGTGAAATAACACGCATCATCCAGCGAACACATAATCAAATTTCTTCATAATGAAACTTTTACTCCATTAATAGAGATATAATAAATACATTCCATACAAAGCCGTGTTTCTCAACCTTTTTTAACCCATGGATTGGCGACAGTTTTGAAAAAAAAAAAAAATTAAAAAATCGTAGATTAGTAAGAATTTGTCACTTCCCCCCCCCCTTAAAAAAAATCTGCTCGAGAACAATTAAAAACTTGTGACGGTAATTTTGCGGAACAATGAAGCTTTTTCCACATTTTTACAAAGTAATACTAATAATAACTAAATAAATAAGCAACACATTTTACTTGGTATTAAAGAACTCTCGCAAAAATATTTATTTGTATAATTAGTGGAATTATTGTAATAATTAAACATCAGTAAATAAACATTTGTAAGAATCATAAATTACGAAGATTAATCGCAAAGTTGGTTGTATAGATATTTTTTTAATGTTTTTTCTTTTACTTTCTCCACTTACTTTTTACTTTTTTTACTTTAAGTTTATTTATTTATTGTCAATTTTCTCCCTTATTAACTAACAAAAATACTTTCCAGCAAGATTCTAGTTAATTTAGCCATAATAATATCACCTAATTTTTTTTCTGCGGAATTGATCTACGAAATTTATCTACTTTTTTGAACGAAAACCATTTAAGGATTTTAAATGGGATTTATTTTTTCAGAGCACACTTGTCAGAATGCGAATAGTTGTTCCAACCTCTATCATTATTCAAAACTATACGGAAAGTGTTTTGAACCCTTGAAAGGTGCCCACAGGGGAGGATTATGGCGCAAGTTGCGCCATCAAATTTTATTGTTTTGGAGGGGGGGGGGGGATTTTTTTAAAAGTAATTTATTTATTTATTTATAAAAATTACTTATTAATTTTTTTTTGATTTAAATTATTTATTAATTTATTTTTTCAATTTAAATTATTTCTTTTATTATTTTTATTCATTTATTTATTTATTTTGTGTGTGCTTGGAATATCTGGAAAGGGGAAAAAAGCGATTCTATTCTGCGCATAATTAGTACTTTTAAAAAATTAATGTATAAAAAAGAATATTTATAATTTAAAAAAATAAATAAATAATATTTGACAAAATAAATAAAATAAAAAAGAGGGGGAAAAATAACAAATAAAAACCACAAGAGGGTTGTGAACATTTATGGGGGGAGGGGGGAGGAATTCGTGCCATTGAGCTTGGGGGGAATGGGCAAAAATGACTCCCCCTCTCCCTTTTACACTCAAAGAAATATCGAGTGTTAGTTAATGAAGAGCATGGCACTGACCAGGAAGTGTCGAAAGCTTTCGAAAAAAATCCCGAATGTGGGAACACGATCGCTTCGAGGTGGTCTAATTATTTTTGCCATATTTCTCTGCCCCTTCATTAGGCGCGGAAATATTCTCAACTGAGAATGCGTCGCATGTCTTTGACCTTCGGGAGCGCTGATAGAAGTGGTTTCCCTGTGCAGGTATTCTGAGCTTTGAGAGGATGTGGAATTTGAGGCCCGTGGCACAATGGCGAATTGGGTATAGAAAAGCAGCAGCAAATGAGATCACGTACCTAAAAGCATACTCATATTTTTTGTAGACCCGAATAACGACTAGCAGGAGTTGGATATACCAAGCGTCAGTTTTGTTTTATGTTGTAACTAGCTGTACCCGCCCGGCGTTTCCCGTGCATTTAGAAAATGCAGATAAGTGAATAGCGCAGGAATAGTAGTGTGTATAGCAACAAATCACAATAGTAGTAATTTCTAGTGTAAACAAAAAATAGCTTACTTATTGTAAGTATGTATGTATGGTAGAATGTGTATATTGTATGTATGTAAGAATGTTGTATATGCGTGAAATAAGCATGGAGCGCTGTGAACGATGAGGGAATATAAAAATAACAAAAGGCAAACATTATTTTTAAGTTATTATAATTTATTCCTTAAAATTATATATCATTAAACAATTACGAGAGTAACACTATTAAACAATATCAATCTCTTAATGCTATAGCGTGAACAATATTTTTTGTTAGTCCATCTTTAGCTAACACAAACAAACTGGATGGTTTACCCACTCGAGAGCAAGCCACGTATAATTGTCCGTGTGAAAAACATGGTGTTCTCAAATCTAAGCCACAAACAGACATCGTTTGACCTTGGGATTTGTTGATAGTCATTGCAAATGCCAATCTAATCAGAAACTGAATACGTTTGAATTGAATTGGCACATCTGTAGGTATAATAGAAATCCGTGGTATGAGTATATTTTCACCTCTGAACTTGCCATTTAAAATCCTGGCTTCGATCACGTTTTTCATTAATTTTGGAATGACTAATCGCGTACCGTTGCACAGCCGGGGCGGGTTCAAATTACGAAGCAAGATAATTGGAGATCCAACCTTTATTTTTTAAAAATTTGTGTCACTTTAATGGTCGTTCATACCCCCCCCCCTCTCGCAGTGAAAAAAAAAACATTACACAGCAGATTTTGCCTAATAACTCAACACTCATGGTGTTTGATACGTTTAATTTGTTTGTAATGATGTTTTTTGGTCACAAACAATATGAAAATCACAAAAAATAGTTACTTTAATTTTTAACATATATTTATCTTCTTCAGAATTTTTGACTTTTAATTTTACCTTGAATTTGACGTAAATGCAAGATATAAAATACAGAATTTTATAAAGGTACAAAAATTAACATAATATAATTGATAGTGCATATAATTTTTGAAAAATTAATATAAGTGCCGCAAATCAAAAACCATTTATTGCCACAATCGATTCAAAGCACCCAAAAATGGCGCAAACGTTCATAAGAAAATTCTACAGCATCAAAGGACCCCATTGCCAATTTTAACAAAGATCCGACCAAAACTGTCATTTTGTACTATAAAAAAATATGGGGTAGATTCCCATGAGGAGATGTACCTGCATAAGGACATTACAATCATTAAAATCATTCAAAAAAAAAAAAAAAAACATGCAGCTGTTCGAAAAAATCCTTGCGGGTCTGGATTCGAACTCATTCCATCAGGAACTTCAACCTGACGCGCAGAACCACTTGACCATCGGGTCGCTCGTTGAAGTAAGGATTTACAATAACACATATTGTATTGGCGAGCAGCGATCTCGAGAAGAAGTTTCATAAATATTTTTTAAAAAATTTTCTAATTCAAAAATCGAAAATCGGGCTTCGAGGTCTGGTGGCCAGCCCCTTTGTGCTTCCGTGTAAAAAATTCCAGGTCCCTGCGTGCGATAGATTTGGCTGGAGAGCTCGGTCAAATGGACAGACAGGCAGACAGACAGACAGACAGACACATTACACTTGCTTTTATTATTATAGATTAAGAAAGGGGGGGGGATATGGAATCTGTGTTGCACGTTTGAATTTGTTTTGAAGTTTGTTCACTGCAAAAAAAAAGCTATTGTTTTTACAGTATAATACTGGCAACAGAGGTTCAATTTAAAACTGTAAAATGCACAGTAATAAACTGTAAAACTAGCAATTTTAGTTCATTACTGTATAACCAGCAATTTTACAATTTATTACCATAAAATTAGCAATTTTACAGTTCATTACCAAAAAATTAGCTGTATTATACTGTAAAAACAGCAGTGTAATACTGGCAGCAGAGGTTCCAGTTTAAAACTGTAAAATGCAGTAAAACTAGGAATTTTAGTTTATTACTCTAAACTAGCAAATATTACAGTTTACTACTGTAAAATTAGCAATTTTTCCAGTTTATTACTGTAAAATTACTCCAAAATTAGCCGTATTATGCTGTGAAAACAACATTTATTTTTTATAATGTAAAAGCATATTCATATTTTTCGTAGACCTTAATAACGATTCCAAGATTAAAACAAAATTCAATGACTAAAAAACCTTGAATAATTAAGCAGACATTTTATTTACAAATTAAGTAAAATCTATTTAAATCGGTAGAAATCAGTAAGAAAATGGACCCACTACGCCATTTGTTTTAAAATGCAATAAAACGTTTATTTTAAGCGAGTGGTCATTATATTCATCTTATTTTTAGTTTGTTTGGTATTTTATAATGAGCGTTCTAAATGCATTCTAAGAACACCTCGCCTCTGCATTTTAGAAAAAAGAAAGTTTTCCTCAGTTGTGCACTGTGCAGTGCTTTTAGACGAATAACCCGATAACCCTAGTTTAGACACAACATAAGTATCATCTTAAGTAAACGTACGGCAACAAAATGCTACACATGCAACACCTTTTTCTCAAGATTTGTACAAAATGCAGGTTTACCACGTTTCTTCTACAGACAACCGTGCAAAACCGTGTCCTTATAATAGTCACTAAAATGAGCTTAGAAAGCAGTTGAGATAGTTCTAAAGTAAGTTGTTTTAACTCTTGATATTTACCTGATAAATAAATATCGTTTCATATCATTTGGGTTTGCATTCGGAGAAAACTATTCTTCGATCCTGAGTTCCCTGCAAAAGCATTTCGCAACAGTTTTCTCCCACGGATATCATAAACACCGACTTGCTTGTCTACTTCAGATCAGCAGCTCCAGGGATTTTTGAGAAAACTTCGACTAAACATTGTATAACAGCACGGCTTACCAGATAACTACTTCTCCTCGAATCTTTCGTAATCAAATTGACAGAACACATTTATGTAAATACTCGTGAATACAGTCGATCCTTTTAGACAGTTGATTTCGATTTCCTTCTCATGTCGCGCTTTAGCACCAAGGAAAGAGACTTAATAATCAAAATATAGTTAAAAAAAACTAAAAAATACGCTTTCAAATATAGTTTAGCTTTTAGTATTAATAGTAGTATCAAATATAGTTATAAAGTCAAACTTTCTTCGTAAATAATTTATCGAAGTACAACTGAAAGCTAAAGTCGTTCTTAGCAATTTTCAAAAGATAAAATTCATATTCTTTATAAATATAAAAGTAATATACTTAATACTATCATTAATACTAAAGATTAAACTATATTTCCATGATACTCTAACTGATATTTCCCTCTGGTTTTCAAAACTATTGAATGTCCGCTAAGTTTACATGCACTTATAATACATCAGCATGTAATAATATAGTTTAGCCTTTTGTATTAATAATAGCATTAAATATGATACTTTTATCTTTGTAAAGAACGTGAGTTTTATCTTTTATTCAGAGTTACATACATACATACAAACAAACAAACCCACATGTGAAACTAATAAAAGCATATTAAAATGCGTGAATCATCTATACTAGACAGCAACTTAAGTTGACACTAACGTCACGTCGCGCGGAGTCAGTAAGAGCTCACAAGCAATTAGCGAGCTCCTCTAATTCGCCAAGTAGGTTGTGACGTTTTATCTAGCTCGTTTTTAGGCTGACATTACGGTGACGTCACGACGTCAGTGTCAAGAAACCTTGCAGTGTTGTATAGTACTTGTTTTGTTGGCTAAAATTTTTACTTAATATGCAGTACTTAAAGATCTCATTTTTAGTGGTCAGATACCTTTGATCTATGAAAATGTAAGCAAATTTTTTTAGCAGTATCCAATAATGTCAAAGGAGGAGGGGGAATCCTGTACTATTTTTGAAATTTTAAAAATGTTAGCTATATTCTTTTTTTTTTTTAATTTGTTCTACACACACGTTACAGCTTTTAAATCTCTCTTTCTCTCGAACATTTCATTTATTATGATTTTTTCGTTTAAATATGCGACATTTTTCGCTTGAAGTAAACAAATTGCAAAATACGAAATGATTTTTTTAACATTATTTTTTTTAACGTAATTTACAAAATATCTGGTTTTTTTTTTCTAGAATCCATGGTAATAAACCATATTGCTATTGATAGGATGGTAATAAATTTAATGTCTGTTTGCTAAGACGCTCACTCACCAAGAAGAAAATCTGATTTGTTATGATGACCCCCTCCCCTTGGAAAAGTCTTGGCTATTAGTTGTTGGCTTTTTTTTTCCTTCCTCTTTTTTTTTTAAATAGAATTTACTAATTCGTAAAATTTTAGTGTACATAAAAAAGAAATTTTCTTTTAAAATTGAAGATCATTTAATTTGTGTCTTTTTATGCATTATTTGTATTGCTGAAAACAGATTAAAATGAATAAATAAATAAAGAAAAATAAAATAAATGCATTCTACTGAATTTTTGGAAGTATGTTCTATGATGCTTTATTTAGTGTAATAAACAAAACAGAAAACATCCCGTTGGTAACAATCTATTCCGAAGTAATACTTCAGGATGAATTAAATGAGTTTATCGAACTGCGAATCGTAAAGTTATGTATTCTTTTTAAATTAGGCGAAATTCCAGCCGACTCGTACCTGTCCGTCAGCCGAATAAAAATAGATCTCAGGATAATGAGACGATGGAATGCGGTACAAAAGCATTTAAATCTTACGCAGACGATCGCTCTAAAGAGGGCAGAAAAACTGAAAAGTCTTATTTTTTATTATTATTTTCTCCTTTGCCAAACGCAACAAGCAGCAGAAGAAGGAAGTCGATAACATTGTCCGTTCTAGCAGCAACCATTCACTCCGATGATTTGACCTGGGAAACTATGCGCTACGTTGATCTCACGAGCAGCAGGACAAGTACTTCTCAACTCGCGGAACTTTGTGTTGTTTGTAAACAAACAAGACTGCGCGCTGCTGCAGCTAGTCGCTGGAATAGAGGAATTTTAAATGCTTGAATTCCAACGCGTCTTAGGGTTAGGGTATAAATTGCATACATCGCTTCTTTCCTCTGTCTTACTCTAATTACATTTCAATGAAGCTTCGACTGCACGGTGGACTCAATATTTGTTGTGTATTTAATTAAATTTCAAACAGTGCGCTAAAAGTTCATTCTCGGCAACAGTTAATGAGCTGGAATGTAATGCATTAGTGCTTCATTGTCAACAATAAACATTGCATTTTGGTAAATGGTATGAAATAACTTGACACAAATTTATTGGAATAACGTTTAAACAAAGTTGGTCGATAGATGTCAAAAAATGTTTTTTCCCCTTTTTTCTAATTTTGAACTGTTTTCAAAATTTGTTGCACAATCTTCTGAGATTTAAAAACATTATTTGCTCTTGAGCATACATTTTGTTCTGCGGTTAAGAAAGTCTTTAAAACGAAAACATCCAACAACCGTTGTTTCTAATTAATCGTCTTCCAAAAAGGAGGAGGTTATATAATTCGTCGGAGAAATGTTCTTTTTTGTATGTTGTAAGATTTCTCGAAGACGCGTGGACCGATTTCAAAAATTCTTTTTTTGTTTGAAAGGGTTTCATTTCCGATTGGTCCCATCGTCTCGTGGTCTGGGTTTGATAACCACCAAACAATCGTTGTTCCTAATTGAACACAACAGTTTCGAATTAAAATTGTAAGAGTTTGAAACTAAAGTCAGATTAATCAAAAAAAGGGTACGATCAGATTTCGCAGTGGGTACCACAAAGACGTACAATTAGGAAGAAAAATAATCAGCTAAATAACAATCTTAATACAGCAACTTTTAGCTTTTAATCTGCCACACATTTCACTTGTTTCCTTATTCAAATGCTAAGAATTGGCTTCCTTTCCCAGTCTTAAAATTTAATTATTGCTACTGCTGTTTGCACTCTGGAAATTTTGGATTAATTTTGGAAAATCACGAAGCAGGATGTTGTTGTTTTGTGCCAGCCATGTTGGTAGTTTGTTGTGAGCTGCTTCAACTTTTCCAATTGTTCCGTACTTTTTGTGCAGTCCGACTTCCAAAGTACACACATGCGGTAGGGACCCGTTTATAGGTCCGGACTATCATTCACAGCCCAACAACACATTCCCACAAAGGAAGGATTAGGACAGAAGAGAAAAAGTACATCCAAGCTCAAGCCGGGATTCGAACTCGGAATCTCCTCACTCGTAGCCATAATTCTCTGACTACTATGACGCCGGCTACGATGCATGATGGCAAGAATAAATGCCAAGGTTAACTTTATTTTTTCCTGAAAATTGGACAGTTATCAATTTTGACAGCTGCATGTGCATTCAAAAATCAGTTGCACAGCTTTTTGCAGTTTGTGCTTTTGTGCTTATTACATTTAAAAAATGACGTAGCATTATGCTTTTTAATGTAAAAACATGCTTGAGTACATTAGTGGCAAATTTTAGATAGGAAACGCATTTTTGGTAGGAGCTGCGACTTGTTATAGTGCATTTTGGGTAGTTCACCAATCATTCACAAACGAAAGTGTCCTTCATACTTGTGCATTAAATCCAAGTAAACACAAAACGTATTCATTGATTCAACTTCCTGGCATGAAAATGCTTGAACAGATCCAGTTTTAGATTTTCGGTTGATACATTTCTAGTGTTCCATTCTATGACTACAGAAAACGGGACATTCCATCGTCTCGCAGGCCCAACATTTCGCATTTTTCCAGGGGGGGGGGTGCAATGGGTGTATACCAAGGGCGGATACAAGGGAGGGGCGATGGGGGCGATCGCCCCTCCCTTGAGGGACTCTTCCAAAGCGGTTCTGATTTTGAAGTTCAAAAAAGGCAGTTTTAGTTGATTTTTGATGATATTAAGAGAAAGGGTGAGGATTCGGAGCTCTGATCTGGAAATTTTTCGAAATGGAAGACCAAAACATTTGTAACCAACATGTGTTAACAAGGGTGCATGGAGAAAAAAATGGGCAAGTAAGAAAAAAAAACTCAATCGCCCCTCCCTTGGAACATCTCTGGATCCGCCCTTGGTGGAAGGAAAATTTACCAAAAAATGGCAAAAACCACGTCCACTTATATGCAAATACATTTATTTCCCAGAGTCGGGGGGGGGGGGTAATTGCCCCCCTGATCCCCCTAAATGACGGGCCTGTCGTCCCGCAACTAAGGGCCTTAATAGGAGGAATTTATAAATTGCGTGGCAAGTGCTGTTCAGGCAACGTGGCATGCAATAAATAAAAATTTAACTTCAAACACCAAGTCTAGATACTTTTGCTCTGGTCTTCAAGCACTGATCAAGACAATTATTGCTATCGGAAACAAGATGGTAAAATCACTGTGTGAAGTCGAAATAAGTTTCCCAAAGGCGCTTGGTCGTTCGTTGGTTTTTCTTTTAATCCCAGGGTTTAAATGAATAAATAAATAAATGAATTTAAACAGCGTCACTGCTTATTAAGGCTCAGTTAGTAGAACCAGCATTTTTCATAATCAAAAATGCAAGAAACGAGTAATACATTCCTGAAATAGTTGAAATTCCATCACCTGACTACAGTTGATAACTTCACATTCCTGAATCAAAAGAGAGCCACTCTTTAACAAAAGGTTTTGGTAAGTGGAACCAGCAGTTTTTAACCGACTTCGAAAAAGGAGGAGGTTCTCAATTCAAAGCGTATACTTTTTTTTTTTGTTTGTTCGCACATAACATCTGATCTACTGAACCGATTTGGACAATTTTTTTTTTAATCAATAGGAGATGGTGTAACTTAGGTACCATGTACTCATATGACGATATTTGTTCACTAGAAAAAAAGTTATGATCGAAAAACTAACATTTCATGTCATTTAAAACAATATCTGCTATCGTAAATCCTTACTGCAACGGGCGACCCGATGGTCAAGTGGTTATGCTCGTCAGGTTGAAGTTCCTGATGGAATGAGATCGAGTCCAGATTTTTTCGAACAGCTGCATGTTTTTTTTTTTATAATGATTTTAATGATTGTAATGTCCTTATGCAGGTACATTCTCCCATGGGAATGTGCCCCATGTTTTTTCATGGTACAAAATGACAGTTTAGGTCGGATCTTTGTTAAAATTGGCAATGGGGTCCTTCGATGCTGTAGAATTTTCTTATGGACGTTTGCGCCATTTTTGGGGACTTTGAATCGATTGTGGCAATAAATGGTTTTTGATTTGCGGCACCAATATTATTTTTTCAAAAATTATATACACAATCAAGTATATTATGTTAATTTTTGTACCTTTATAAAATTCTGTATTTTATACCTTGCATTTACGTCAAATTCAAGATAAAATTAAAAGTCAAAAATTCTGAAGATGATAAATATATATTAAAAATTAAAGTAACTATTTTTTGTGATTTTCATATTGGTTGTGACTAAAAAACATCATTACAAACAAATAAAATGTATAAAACACCATGAGTGTTGAGTTATTGGGGAAAATCTGCTGTGTAATGTTTTTTTGCACTGCGAGGGGGGGGGGGGTATGAATGATCATTAAAGTGACACACATTTTTAAAAAATAAGATTTTGATTTGTGGTGTTTGAAAAAAGCTAAAGAGTCCACTTTAGTTGAAAATTATTTTCCATGAAAAGCAAAGACTTGCACCAATTTTCCAAGTCTTACTCTAACTCCTTCTCCCACAATTCAAATTACTTACTTTTACTTTCAATTTTTAACCGACTTCAAAAAAGGAGGAGGTTTTCAATTCAAAGCGTATGTTTCTTTGTCTGTTTGTTCGCACAAGACATCTGATCTACTGAACCGATTTGGACGATTTTTTAAAAATCGATAGGAGATGGTTAACTTAGGTACCATGTATTCATATGACGATATTTGTTCACTAGAAAAAAGTTATGATCGAAAAACTAAAATTTCATGTTATTTAAAAACAATATGTGCTATCGTAAATCCTTACTTCAATGAGCGACCCGATGGTCAAGTGGTTAAAAGCGTCGGGTTGAAATTCCTGATGGAATGAGATCGAGTCCAGGTCTGCAAGTTTTTTGAACAGCTGCATGGTTTTTTAACTATATTTTGATTATTTTAAGTGATAATTTTTTACACTAAAAAGAATGAAATAAAATATTTTTGTAAAAAAAAAATAGAACCGACTTCAGTTGGAAATTGCTCTAAAAAGTAAAAAATAATTTTTTTCTTTGAACACCATCGAAACTACTTTTAAACATAAGTTTTGAAGTCGGCGCAAAAACAATGTATAGAATCATACGCAACTACATTTCAACTATAAATATAAATTTTAATGGATTCATTTCATTGATTACCACACATTCGTGTAATGGTACAAATATTCTGCTTTTAATTTTCAATGATTTCTCTGAAAGAATGTTGGCAAAATATGGTTAAATATCATTTTACCTATCGTTTTTGCGCCGACTTCAAAACTTATGTTTAAAAGTAGTTTCGATGGTGTTCAAAGAAAAAAATTATTTTTTACTTTTTAGAGCAATTTCCAACTGAAGTCGGTTCTATTTTTTTTTACAAAAATATTTTTTATCAATGAATACCTGAAACGGTTGAAATTCCAAAGCTTTGAGCCGAAATCTCTATATTCTCGAATCATAACAGTGCCTTCAGCATGTTTTCTCATCAAAAGTATAAGAATAGCTTGAATCATGCCTAAAGTGTTTGCCGAGTGCTTGATTGATGTCGCGAACTCTATATTTTCGCGAAGCAAAGAATAACAACTATTTATTAAACTCTTTAGTCACTCCAACCAGCACTTTTCATCGCCAAAAATGCAAGATTCAAAGTTAGCGCCTGAAATTATTCAAATTTTAGTATCAAATTATTGTGGTCTATATTTTTTGAATAAAAAAAGTACTACAGTTCATTAACATTTTTGGTTTGCAAAAAACGGGTTACTCACATTTGTGAAAAAACGATTTTTGGCTAAATTATTTATTCTACTACTAGGTTTGGATTATTACATAAAAAGGTACTTATCCGTTAGCCGGGTGCAAGCAGAAAATAAAAAATTGCCAATGTCGTAAAGCGAAGTGAATGAAAAATCAGTCAACGAAACAAAAGTCCTAAAGGTTCAACTGCAAACTACAAGTATGGTTGTAAGAAAATTTGTAGAATTGTACATTATTTGGCAATTTTTCTCTTGCATCCGGCTAACGGATAAGTACCCATTAAAATCTTTAGTTAGCGGTGTACTCCAGGTGTTTTGGCCCCTTCTTGCCTTCTGGGGCGACTGTGACTTGGCGATATGAAATCAAATTTAGTAACAAAATTGGCAATTTCTCACCAACTTCAGCAATCAATTTGGCAATATGTCGACAAATTTATCTCCAATCGCGGTTACAAATGAATGATTTTAATGTTATAGTTTTCAACTTGTTTCTTTGGCATTTTAAAGAGAAAGTGGAATGCCTTCCGCTGCCGATCCTGTATTGATCGGTGGCAATTACAGTCCGGAGCAGATAGGGTTACAGGACACATACGCACACATATCCAAAACGCATACATGCGCACATACATGAACACATACACATATACCATATACATCCACCATACATGCACGCATACACATTACACATATCCATTACTCATCTACATATATGCACAACAAGGAAGGGTCCAGAAATTTTTCAAGGGAGAGACTTCAATTCCGAAACATTTCCGGGGGAGAGCTCCAAACCTTATCCCCCCAACATCGTTAAAACTTGTCGAAAATTATGTTTTTTGAGCTTCAATACAGAAAAATTACCGGTGGAGAGTTCCTCAAGAGAGAAGCGATCACCTCCATCGCCCCTCCCTTGTATTCGACTCTAATGCACACATACACTCGGATGCACATATACATATAGCCTTAAAAAAAAAGGGTTTTTTACAGTATAATACAGATAATTCTGTAGAAGTTTTACAGTAATGAACTAAAATTGCTAATTTTGCTGTAATAAACTAAAATTGCTAGTTTTAGAGTAATAAACTATAAAATTTCTAATTTTATAGTTTATTACTGTGTATTTTCCAGTTTTAAACTGGAACCTCAGCTGCCAGTATTATACTGTTGTTTGACAGTATAATGTAGCAAATTTAATAGTAATAAACTTTAAAATTGCTAGTTTTATAGTAATAAACTATAAAATTGATAGTTTTACAGTAGTAAACTATACAATTGATAGTTTTACAGTAATAAACTATGAAATTGATAGTTTTACAGTAATAAATAATAAAATAGCTAGTTTCGCAGCTTATTACTGTGCATTTTACAGTTTTAAACTAAAACTTCTGCTGCCCGTATTATACTGTAAAGGAAAAGTTTATTTTTTGAGTGTACACTTTCATTTGCACATGCGCATAAAGCGCACGCACACATACACGAACAAGCAGCAAGAGGGACTCACTCCTTTATGTACCCTCGAATACATAAATGAGTGGAGCATCCCCGAATCGAACACACATGAGAAAGTATCGAAGATGCGTCTCTCGAGGAGGAAAAGAATCCCGTCCGCAGGCGATTTTTTGCGCATTCCTACAGGTAACTGACTCCGGAGTGAGGAAAACCTGAATGGGAAGCGTTCTTTCTCGAAATCTGTGTTACGTAACTGTGTGCTCCACTTCTGCCGATGCTCCGGGGATTCGATTTTAATAATCGTTTGTTTTCCTTGTCCACGAGACGAACACTGCGTTTGTTTTCATCATGACGCTGCGAAAAATAAACTGTTATTTTTACAGTGTAGTACTGTAAACAGAGGTTCCAGTTTAAAAATGTAGAATGCACAGTAATAAACTGTAAGTTAGCAATTTTACGATTCATTACTGTAAAATTAGCAATTTTGCAGTTTATGACTGTAAAATTAGCTGCATTATTGTGTAAAAACAACAGTATAGTACTGACAACAGAGGTTCCAGTTTAAAACTGTAAAATGCACAGTAATGAACTGTAAAATGCACAGTAATAAACTGTAAAACTAGAAATTTTACAAAACATGCAATACACTCTGTGTAATGACAGCTTGAGTCCAAATTAATTTCCCTCTCGCTATACTTTTTTCCTTTTGGTTGTCATAGTTAAGGTGCTATGGAATTTTTTCCCACTAAGCTTTTACAACAATGGTTAAATGCAAAACGATTAAAATTGCTTTGTGCGTAAACTATTACAGTGAACTCTCACTTATACACCGCCTCATTTATGCGACTTTTTCACTTATACGACAATTTTAAATGGTCCCAACACATTCCATAGCAAAATAATGATAGTATCATTCGCTTATGCGTCGCTCTAAAGATAAATATTTCTCTTATGCGCCGAATTTTCCGTAAAATGTTTAAAAAAAATTATTTATTTTCCTTAAAAAATAAGCATTTTTCTTCACTTTCCTCTTTAATCTGTCGCCTTTATTGCTCATCGGAAGGCATTTTTTCCGTATGAACTAGAGTTCGGAGAGGGACAATTACCTATTATGGATCGTTTTAAAGGAAACAGTTTGTAATGAGGTATGCTACAGTTTTTGTTTTCTCTTTATGATTGTAGTTACGAGTGTTCAAAATTACGTTTGTCATTAAATACGCTTGTTCACTTATACGTCTCTCTCATTTATGTGTCTTTTTCAGTTGGTCCCTTGGGACGGCGCATAAGTGAGAGTTCACTGTATTCAATTGAAAAATCAACGTTAGTAACTCATGTTTAATAACACGGTTGCACATGATGGCAGGTCTTGTTAAAAGAAACTATTCAGCACTAGATTTGTGAGAAAGCGTTTAGAAATAACTGAAATTCAAGGGCGGATCCAGAAGTTGTTCAAGGGAGGGGCGGTTGTCTTTTGTTACTTACATTTTACTACCTATACTGGTTTGTAAATATTCATCACATAAGTTTCGGACTTCAATTTCGAAACATTTCCGAGAGAAAGAATAAATTTCCTTCCTTCAACATCATTATAACTCGTCTAAAGTTAACTTTTTTATCTTCAGTGTTGAAAATGTACTGGGTGAGAGTCGCTCAAAGCCCCCTTTCTTTTATCGGCCCCTGCTGAGACATGAGGCTATAAATAAAAGCGTAAACCCAATTCGATAAACATACAATAAATCAAATGCCTCAACGGCAATCCACAAAATAATAGTGGTGCTGTTTTCTTTTGTACAGTTTCCACGGAGACGACGCAAAATTTCTGATCTTGATACGCCTATTTAAAGTAACAGAGTATAATAATGTAGAGTAAAGCCTTTTCGTATACTTAAGTTGCATAAAAATGATTCCTTTGAACACGAGTGGAAGATGTTTTGGGCAAATGTTCTCAAATCAGTAATCTGAACTTATTCCTGTCGTCTTCAGCGTCAGTTAAGGCTGAGTGGATCTGCTGAGTTGCATCATTTATTATTAGTTTCAAACGATTTGAATTCACTACACTGTTAAAAAATTTTCTGAAATTTTACGGTAAAAGTTACTGGCATCCATGTTGCCAGTAACTTTCACCGTAAAATCCAATTTTACTGTAAAATTTTACGATAGAGAAAAGTAGAGTTAAAAATTGCAAGATGCGAGCAGCCAGGATCAAACTTGAGACGTTGCTATCGCATTTCGATTCCTATCCACTGTACTGAATAGACTACACATGACGAACAGAAATTGAGTATTAAGTGCTTCGCTCAGTAAGTCACGTGGTTTATCAATTGGCACTGCAATCGTTTCTTTTTTATGGTACAATTAACTGTAAATATTTTTTGTACTGTAAATGCAACATTTTACAGTAATATTTACCATAAAAGTTTCCTGAATTTTTAACAGTGTACTAACGAATTTATGAGTTCCAAAGCAAATCCCTATTAGTTTAAAAAACGAAGCAACTCCTTGGTACTGGGAATAAATAGGCGAGAACAACGTTAATGATGCGCAGAAATTGTAAATAATTGCATACACGTGTTTCTCGGTTACATGGAGCCCCTTTTTAATGCCGAAGACGTGAGTTTATGGGTGACAGAACATCCTGCAAAAGACTTGTTGGCTGGTTTTTAAATCTTCAGCGATTTCAGTTTAGTTTTCAAGTGAGACTAATCCAGTTTTTAAAGAAATCGGATCCATTCTTTAAATGAGTCAAACTCAGTCTTAAATGAATCCAAATTAGCATTTTGATACAATTTTATGATCATTCCTTCAGGTAACTGCACTCTGTAACAAGCAAATCGACACACCAAGAAGGTCTGATTGAGAGTGCGTCGATTTTTAATACGGTTTTATTAGTTTCACATGTGGGTTGGCATATATATGTAACTCGGAATAAAAAATAAAATTTACGTTCTTTACAAATATAAAACTAATATATTTAATAATATTATTAATACTGATGGCTAAATTATATTATATGTTGATGTACGAGTATTTTAAGTATTTCAGTTATTTGTATGTAACTCTGAATAAAAGATAAAATTCACATTTTTCGCAAAGATAGAAGTAATATATTTCTTACTATTATTAATGTTAAAGTCTTAACCATATTATATAAACTATATTACTTAGATTACATGTTGATGAATATTATAAGAGCATCTAAAAGCGTATTTTTTAGTTTTTTTAAAACTAATATGAAGATTATTTTGTAATAGAGTGTTTTTTTTTGCATTAAACTGCTAGCAAGGAAGTTGAGTTCATTCTTCAATGTTGCTCTTTTCATCTGCTAATACTACAAATACTTTGATTACGACAATGATTTCAAATATAATGGTTGAATCTGCGCAGAACTTCTGTTCTCTATTAAGACTGCTACTGCGTACTATTAATACTGTGTACTGTTCAATTTTATTATCACTTTTTTCCGTGTACTACCAAAAAAAAAAAAAAATAAAGAAAATGTTAAATCTACGGTCTAAGCTTTTTTTTTTTTGCTAAAATGAAAAAAAAAATCCACCTGAACTCTGTAAAAAATGAATGTTGTTATTACAGTATAATACAGATAATTTTATAGTGTTAAACTGTACAAATTGCTAATTTTACAGTAGTAAACTGTAAAATTTCTACCTTTACAGTACTAAACTGTAAAACTGCTGATTTTACAGTAATAAACTACAAAGTTGCTAATTTTACAGTTTATTAACGTGCATTTTACAGTTTTAATCTAAAACCTCTGTTGCCAGTATTATACTGTTGTTTTTACAGTATAATACAGCTAAACTTTACGGTAATAAACTGTAAAATTTCTAACTTTACAGTAAGGAGCTGTAAAATTGCTAGTTTTACAGTTTGTTACTGTGCATTTTACAGGTTTAAATTGAAACATCGGCTGCCAGTATCAGGGGTGCCCATCCCCCCCCCAAGCTCAATGGCGCTAATTCCCCCCTAAAATTTTTCACAACCCTCTTGTGCTTTTTATTTTTTATTTTTCCCTCTCTTTTTTATTTATTTATTTTTTAAATATTATTTTTTTAACTATTTATTTATCTTTTTAAACATTATTTATTTATTATTTTTAATATTATTTATTTATTTTTTTATTTATCATTAATTTTCTAAAAATACTAATTATGCGTAGAACAGAATCACTTTTTTTCTCTTCCAGACGTTCCAAGTACGCTCACACACACAAAATAAATAAATAAATTTTCTAATAAAGAAATAAAAGAACTAATTTAAATTAAAATATTAATTAATGAATAATTTTTATTAAAAAATCAGTAAAAAATTTAAATAAATAAATTAATGAATAACTTAGTTTTAAAAAATCCCCCCCAAAAAGATGTTTGGATGATGGCGCAACTTGCGCCATAATCCCCCCCTGTGGGCACCCCTGGCCAGTATTATACCTGGCCAGTATTAGCAAAAGTTCGTTTTTCACAGTGAAAGTACAACATACAATTTTTGCAGGTAGTAATATTCATAGGTAGTTAAAACGAGAAAAAGAAACGCATTCGGCAACACAAAAAATAGAAAAAAAAAACTTATCGAGTCAATTCTAGAATTATCAGAAATCGCAACACGTCTCGCCGTTTTCGAAGTTCATTAACCCCTCTGTTCGCATCAGCTGACTAGAGCGCGGCATTCGCTTTGTATCACAAATCGTCTGCCAGACTAAGATATGTTTATAAAAAGATTTAAAAAACAAAAAAGAGCAACAGCAACCCAAACCGCTTCACCTGTAGGAAAACGCGGGATTGAGGTCAGGGAACATTTTTGTTCGACCGCAACGCTCGGTTTGCGTTCTGAGATGAAAACAAAACAAGGCGATGCTGAAGAACTCCACTGTCTGGGTCGGCAGATATCGCACCTCAATTAGAGGCTCGGTGGTCGAATTCTTTCCCGTTCATGAGACCGAGCCATTGACTTTCGGAGTCTGAGGGATCTGTTTTTTTCTCGTTTTCTGATCACGGAATTAAAAATAACGTGGGCATACTCAAACATTAACAGACGAAAAACGATGGCTTCTAATTGAGAAATATCTTTACACTGCTAAAAATGAACTGATGTTTTTAGAGTATAATACTGGCATCCGAGGTTCCAATTTAAAAGTGTAAAATGTACAGTGACAAACTGTTAAACGAGCAATTTTGCAGTTTCTTACTGTAAAGTTAGCAATTTTACAGCTTATCGCCGTAAAAGTTAGCTGTATTATACTGTAAAAACAACAGTATAATACTGGCAGTAGAGTTTCCAGTTTACCCCTGAAATGCACGGTAATAAACTGTAAAATTAGCAGTTTTACAATTTAGTAGTGTAAAATTAGTTTTACATTTTAGTACCGTTAATTTTGCAACTTTACAGTTTATTACTGTAGAATTAGCAATTTTTACAGTTTATTACTATAAAATTACCTGTATTAGACTGTAAAAACAACATTCATTTTTTTAGTGTAAATGAGAAATATCTTTAAATAGAATTTCTCATATCCGGTTATTTTTAAAACAATCCTCTCTTTCTTTTCTCCAAATGGCAACAGTCTGTGTTATTAAATCAAAGTAAGAAATCTGCAGTTGGACAAAAACTATTTGAACAGTTTACTAATTTTTATTACTTTCTTGTGGATTTGTTTAAAATTTTAGCAATAAGAAAAAAACTTTTCAATTTAGTATTTTCATTTGATTAGACGAAGCAGAGTAGAAGTTCTGCGTGGGTTCAGATAGTACATAAATAAAAAGTTGATTTATGATCGAATGAAATAAATATTTGTTGATCCTGTAAAAAAAATTAGCGCAGTTATAAATAATTTGAAAGAGTAACCCTTCTTTTGCTTCATGAAGCCAAAGCTTCATTTCGAACTGTGGTGGAGCTAAAAAATATTGAGGATGGGGAAAAAATAAGGGAGCAAAAACCTTAAACATAGTCTGAAAAATGAAAGAGTTTTCAAAAATTAATTTCGTCTTTGATTTTATGATGAAGCAGATGATATCCTGTACAGTATGAGCTATTCAGTCACTTAAATGATGAAGGTTATTGACTGCATAATGACCCATGGAACGATGTTTCGTACCGCTAACAAGAGAGAGGTTGACAGAGAATGCGGAAATCGAAGAATGCGGTATTAAAGACTAATTTATCTGTTAATTTTCACTTAATGAAAAACACCAAAAAAAAAAAAAAAAGGTTTGACTAGGTAACACATCTGAAAGCGTTCACAACAGGTGAGCGTCCAAGAATCAGAAGTTTCATGATTTTAACAGGGGATACTTGCATGAATTGAAGGGCTTGGAGGATGAAGGGGCTATGTTATATTTAAAAAAAATGAACACTCTGGACAATGGTAAGCAATGGATACAGGTAACCAAATAAAACTTGGGACATCAAAAAGTAGGTGTCCTTATCCAATTTCATACGCACACTAACTACAAAACCAGAAAACAAAAAAGCTACAACAGCTGCAACAATTAAACTTTGAGCTTCAATGACTCTCAATTTTTGTTTTGTCTCATAACCCCTTCATCTCCCAAGCCTTTGAATTCTGATACATAAAAATGAATGAAAAAAAAAAACAGCTTAGAACTTTTAAACTTATTCGTTTCTTATTTTTATAAATATTTCTCATTTCTTCCACGGTATTACAGCGCTCCCAATTAAAGAAACTGCGGTGAGTTCTGACACTCACCAACGCAAAAATCGTCATTTGCTGGAAAAAAATGCTTCCAATATGTTATTCCGTACAAAATCTGCATTCATGCGCAATTGCAACAAATAAGTGACAATCGGTGGCCAGAATTACACAAAGAAAATTGTCTTCGTATCGCTGATGCTGTTCATAGGACCCTCGGTCCAATTTAATTTTCTATCTGTGACACGAAACCAACCAACCAACCAACCAACCAACCAACCAACCAACCAACCAACCAACCAACCAACCAACCAACCAACCAACCAACCAACCAACCAACCATCTGCATTCATACAAAGTGTCGGCTTCAAACAGTTTCAAGCAATGCCAAGCAAGGGTGTTCAATGCGTCCAAAATAACCTTACAAATCCATGAATTCTCACGAAGATCTCAAATTCGATGCTCTAAACATCTTAATCTGCTAAGGTCTTCGTGTTTAGCATCTATAATACGAACATCAAGTGAAGTTTAGTTTCATTAAACCTGAGCAGCGGAGCACAAATATTTCGCAAAGAAGAGCAAAGAGCGGAAAACAAAAACAATCTTTATCTTGATTTTATAAAACAGATAAGCTTTACTTGAGCCCGTAGAAAAGACTCAAAATGATTGTTGCAGGGATGAATGACTTAAATTGAATCACTACATGTTATTTTATAACTTATTTCGCATATCTTAACAAAAATGATCTTGTAAAACTTTTGTTCCGCTTTGAAAAATACTGCGAACACTCAAGTAGCTAAATTTAAATCCAAGAAGTCGTACTGAAAATGAGATTCCACACAGAGAAACCATTTTCAAATATCCATTTTAGAGTTAAAAGTCGGGCAAAGATCAATTTAAACTTCATTTAAAGTTAGCAATTTCAAAAGCTAAGTTGTTATTCGTTTAGAATTCCAAGTTTTTTTCTTATTTTGCTTTAAATTTTAAGTGGTTTAAAGAATGAAGATAAGTTTTTTTTAGAAAAATGTGTTCCTTAGTTCGCTTTGGTTAAAACATAATGAAGTGTATTTTTTCATAATTTATTGTTTCGCAAATTTTATGATAATATAGAACTAATAGTTCCTGTAAAATTACTGGTACACTGCAAAAAATAGATGTTGTTTTTACAGTATAATACAGTTTTTTTTTATAATAACCAACTGCAAAAATTGCTAATTTTACAGTAATAAACTGTAAAATTGCTAATTTTACAGTATTAACCTTTAAGCGGTCAATTATTTTATCAGAAATGCTTCCAAAAAAGGCATATTTTTTTATTTCATATAGTTAAGTACCATACTTAACAGAATAAGAATATTAAGAATTTTTTAATTTTTTTTTTCATTTTCAATGCTTTTACAACATTTTTTATTTTACAATTTTGGAAGTCCCGAAATATTTGCTTTTTTAAAGTACATTCGGCATGCAGTAATGAATAGTTTACAAATTATGCAAAATTTTCTCTCACTCTTACTGTAAATTTTGAGGTTTACAATTTTCCGAAGAGTTCGGGCAAACCAGAAAAGGAAATCTGAAAATATCGATACCCGTACGCCGTACGGGTAAACCAGATGAGGCCAATTTCGGGTAGCACGTACACCGTACGGGCAAACCGCTTAAAGGGTTAAACTGGAACTTCTGCTGCCAGTATAATACTGTTGTTTTTGCAGTATAATACAGCTAATTTTGTAGTAATAAACTGCAAAATTGTGGTAATAAGCTGTAAAATTACTGCTTTACAGTAATAAACTGTAAAATTGCTAAACTTTGTTTACTACTGTGCATTTTACAGTTTTAAACTGGAATCTCTGCTGCCAGTATTATTCTGCAAAAACAACAGTTCACTTTTTGCAGTGTAAAGTAAAAGAATAGAAGAATTATTATGCAAAGAATTATAAAATCTTTTCGCTGAAGTGTGCAATTTAAGAATTTTTTCGACCTTGCTAGCGCACGACCCTGAATTACATAGAACAATAACCGCACGCCAATGCCAGGGGGAAACGTTAACGCTGCGAGAGAAAAAAAAATCATTCTCGTTTATTAAAACTTTCGACTTCGATATTGCGACCTAAAACAAAAGACATGCAACTGTTATTAGGCACAAAAGCAATTTTTTCTGATGTCTCACGAATTGCCATAATTATTTTATGTTGTACAAATCTCCTTGCCGTACTTAAACGCAGCTTTTTCTTACGAAAAAAATGAGCACATAAATAAGATGTTGACATTTGATTCCTCCTTTTTTTCTGCGGTAAGAAATGAATAAATCTCGTTATAATTAATGTATAGAATTTTTATTACTTCCACGTTGATATTAAACTTTGTTAGTTACCTGTGCGTTTTAGGAGAACAATGGTTAAAACTTTCATCAAGTGTGTGGTAATTGCCTTCCGAGATTTTAAATTTTTATGAACATGCAAATTAATATGCAAGGAAAAAAATTAAGTAGCATGCATTTTTTTATTCAAGATAAAAAAGGACAGTAAAAAAGGCTCGCAATATCATTTTCCTTCAAAAATTGACGCAGCAGTTCTCGACATTTTTGTCTCTGCAATAGCTCTTAATTTGAGATTCAGGTCAGTGCGTTGCAGCTTTCGCATGTCTTTTATTAAATATACATTGCCTGTCATTTTTTATGGTTACTTCCGTTTTGACAAATTCGCTTTTATTAAGCTCATTACTTTAATAAACGGCGATCTTACTTACATGTCATTGAAAAGCTTAAATTTTAAAAGAAACTAATGCAGTCAAAAACTTAATAATTATCGGACAAACATTTATACTCTACTAAAACTGATGAAACTTGAAGGTAATTTAATCTGACAAAATCGGAACGACTCTCCATAATTTCTCAAATATGCGAACTTGTGCACAGGTCTAATTTACTTTAAATCAGCAGATGTTAATTTTGTTAAGAATAAATAATTTATGGAACCTCGATACAAGAACCATATTTTTTACTAGCCAGTTTCGATTTCGTCAGATCTATCCCAACATTTCCTTCGAGTTTCTATAGTTTATTGCATTGTAAATGCTTTTTTTGGTTTCAACAGAAGTAAACAACGATGTTTGGGAAAATCCGATAGCATCTACTTAGATTGCATTTTTGACCCTTTTTTTCCCCCGAGATTAAACCTTTCTAAGATTTATTTATTTTTTATTGATTGCTTTTTTTTTAAAACCGACTACAGGACATAAAAAAAATACCTAGTTCGTTTCTGTAAGGTCTAAATATCAGAACTGTAAGTCACCACTTGGCACTCGGCGACTCAAAAGAAACCACTCAAAAATGCGAACATGACTAATACGTACTACGTCGGACAGTAGAATGTGGCAAATCAAAGAATACCGAATTAAAGATCAATTTATCTCTCAAAAGTCTTACTTAATGAAACATAAACATCTGTGACAGCATATATTTCAACACATCGTTCGTCTCAAATCCATATACTTTACACGGACACTGCATAAAAAATCGCTCTCAATTTCAAAAAGTACACTTTCCGAATAAATTTTGTTTGCTGATAACAAGAAGTAATCAATTTTTAAATGGAAACTTATAAAAGTATCTGATATTTTTATTGAAGTTAATGAGAATTGAGCTGATAAAGCTCACATTCAAGTGAAAAAGGAGTTGCTGCTGATATATAATGTATTTCGTACGCTCGCACCGAAACCGAAATTATGCTGTAATCAATGTTCTTATTATGAATGACTTAAATTCTTAAAAATTAAAATATGAAATGTGTTGAAAATACTAGAAAATTTAAAACGGTAGTAGGAACACATTTCTACCACTTAAATAAGGAAAACAAGTAGAGAAAAGATATTTTTAAATAAAATAATATTTTTTCGAGAAAATTTAATTCAAATGTCCGAGGATTCAATGAAGTGAAATGAAACAGAACACATTTTCTACCATATTATTTACTTAAGTTTTCCAACGTGACATAATGGCAAACATTAGACAAATTTAATCGTTTTCAATAAAAATATGCAATGGATTACCGCTTTGACGACGATGACTGGACAATAATTTCTCTACGCACTCGCCATAAAAATCAGAATAATGTCTGC
>JAXGGA010013946.1:0-33569 GCA_038373865.1 Uloborus plumipes
ATAATATATATATATATATATATATATATATATATATATATATATATATATATATATATATATATATATATATATATATATATATATATATGGTGACAACATATAATTACAGCCATACCCAGCTAGCACACGAGCGTTGGGCCAACGTTTTCACGTTACGTTAGACCAACGTCGGTCTCTAACGTTAGAACATACGTTAATGTGCACCGTCGGAAAACGGTTATACAACGGTTGGTTTCCAGCGTTATCTGAACGCTTTTCCAACGTTGTTCCAATGTAAAAACAACAGTGAACCAATCAATTCCAAACGTTATTCCGATGTAAATAACAACGGATAACCAACATTTTCTCGCATTATTTCACTTTAAATTTCAACGCTAAACCTACTATTTTGCAACGATGTGTAAAAGGTTTAGGACAACTGTATGTTTTAAATGACACAATGTATATTTGTTATGCAAATACATATGAACACAAAAAATTTAAATATTAATTTACAAAGAAACTTTTACCTTTTTTCTCCCCTTTTGAATAATTACGTCTCTCATCTGTTTTTCTTTTCAGGAAATATCATTTACCAGCAAGATTATTCTTAAGACAGAATATAAAATCCTGCCATTAAAAATAACCCAACTAGTATTTTTTCTTTAATCGCCAGTGTAAACACGCAAATCCATGGAAATAGAGCAGAACAGCTAACATATAAATATCATACATAAAAACACAGAAAATATAAAAGTTTGTAAAATTAAATAATATTCGCTTTAAAAAAACACACACAAGGATTCAGCTATATCTTCAAAACAAGTTAATGATACGAAATGGAGTTGGTTAATTTTGAATATTGTGAAAAATGCCCAACTGAGCATTTTTTTTTTTCAACTGAATTTTTTTTGTACGAAAGGAGTTTCAATGTTATTTTCAATAACAAAACAATCATTAAAAGATACTGTTTTATTTCTATGCAACACATGTGGAACTTATATAATTAAAAGTATTCTTAACTTTAAAAGAAGAGTAACAAACTCCTTTTCCTTTTTGCTAAATCAAAGACAGAACAATGAGGATGAAAATTATTGAAATCACTGACACTAAATTCCGAGCAATGGAGAGTAAAAATAAAGAATATTGAAATAGTCAAAAAGAAATAAATGGGACCAAATCGTGAAAATTTCATCACCGTACATACAGCATATAATATACTAAAGAACAAGATAACCAATTAAAAACCACCACACAACACTCAAAAGTACCTATTCTAAATAAAGGAAAAATATGAAATTCAAAGCATTCATAAAGTTCGTCACTTACTTTGGGAGATTAAAAATGCCCAGCGAAGATTGAGCACTTGTTTCGAGCTACGGCAAGCACGTGTGAAGCGGAGAAATTCTGTCATTGGAATGAAAATAAATGGCTCTACTGCGCATCCCTCACCCCCCATCGAGCCCTCCATTACGCTTCATCCACTCACAAATCAGCAACGAGCTTGAAACAAGTTGGGCGTGAAGGTGAAACAGGTTTGAAAGTTGGAAACAGGTTAGATTAACGTTAGGTTTAAAATCGGTTCCTTTTAAACGCTCATCCGATCATTCGAATGATCGGATAAGTGTTATAAAAAGAACCGATTTTCAACCTAACGTTAATCCAACCTTTGCGATGCATTTTCAACCTTTCTCCAACGGAAACCCGACGGTTTGTGCTACCTGGGTAATCTCAGAGAAGCAGCACTAAACGCTGTCTTCACCAATAATGAAACTCGCAACCAACAATGAAAAATTCTCCAATTTTTGGCTAACCATAGATGATTTTCAAAATACACCCGGACAAGAAGTTGCTTCTTTCAAGTGTGGCTGCCCCTAACAGCCATGTCCCAGTGAAGCACTTTTCACTCGTTATACCTTGACGGGTGATTTCCTAGAAATAATAATAAATAAGCAAATAAATTTAAACTTAAACAATTGTCCCTCAAACTATATTTTTCGCAATGACGAATCGCGAAAAGTGCGTAGCGTACGTTTTTTAACTAACTAACAGAAGTTATACCAAAATAATTTTTGCGAAAAGATTTATTTCGAATCTGTACTTTTACCATCCATATTTTCAGATATTATTCTCTGCAGATGATTTTTGCAACAGAATAAAAAAGGTGTATAGTAAAACATAATGAAAAGTACTTTTGTTAAAAATACATTTTTTTCAAAGAAGCCTGCTACACGGAAATTAAAAATAAATAAATAAAATAAATTATTTAAAAAGTTTATATGACTTTGACAAAATAATTTCTTTTTTGAAACTTGTACAAACCAGTAACCAAATGAGACAAAAAGACAAAAGGTCGTATCACTGATCAATTTTCAATACACAACAATCGAATCTCGTCAAAACAAATTCCAAGGAATCTTAATGTTGATTTGTTTTAACCGTAATTAGTCTTATACTGAAACTAAATATACTTATGCATCAAACAAGAATTACGAGGTTTGACTGTAGAGTTAAAAATAAATATTGAACAGGAAAAGAAACAGAACTTTATATTCGTAAAAAGACATCTTATACTGTTTACCTGCTTCAAATATAAAGTAAATAACAAAAAAACCTTACAAAATATGAGATGATACTTATATAACTAACCTGTATGATATAATCTTTCCGCAATGTGAATAATCCGCACGAATCGTCAGGGAATTCGCCATCTGTTAAAACAAAATGCCTCCGTTTTCTTCGGTGGGAGCCAATTTTCGTGGAAAATTACCACTGTCGGTGGATCCGAAGTTGACAATTCTTCCTCAGCAACACTGAACATTTTATTAAAATGCAATTAAACTGATCCGGAGAATGCGAAACGTTAAAACAAAGAAACCTTAGAATTAATTTCTTCCACAAGAAAATTGAAACAAATGTTGCAGACGATCGAATTCTTCATTGATAAAAAGTCACTGACGTTTATTTAGTTCAAATTTACGTTTACAAAACGGCATTCAGAAACCTTTTTCTGCTTGTGATTTTTGTGAATGTTTAGAAAAGGTCTAAAAATAAGCATTTACGTTTCAGAAAAAAAACTGACGTTTTTAAAACGACATTTTTTCAAAGAAAACGTTTTTTGATTTTGTAAACTTTTTAAAAACGTCTACTAAACGTACCTTTGCTGCTTGGGGATGCGCGGAAAATGCAATCCTCCACCAGGTATCGAACCCATGACCTTGGGTCACTTCACCCGAGCAGCGCTTATTTGCAACACCAGAAATCAACCAGCTCCAGAATATGGATGGTTGCATCCCGTAAACAAAATTTAAAAAATAAATCCTTCAGAATAAGTAGGTAATGGGAAATCAAAACGCCTCATCCTTATAGTGCGCGTGCATCTGCTGGAGCAGGTGCTTTTGTCCCACTTTGATTATTTTTGAGTCGGGGGAAACTTTCCAATCACGATCGACCGGTGAGGTAGAGGGCTCCGCCCCAGGTGCTCACTAGTGCAGAGTTAACAGTTTCAGACATTACCAGCAGAGACAACCGCTCACCAGAAAGACAAAAGCCCTCCATATATGCTCTAGATCAAGCCGAAATTCAAAAGGAGAGGAATATTAATGACAGATGCAGAATTGTAAGAAAACAAAAATCCCTAAAAAAATCCCCTGTCGTTGCATAGACAATCTCAGAACATTCCCGTTTGAACAATAGCATTCAAATTGGCGTTTAGAATGAGAAAATTCGTTTTTTAACAATATATCTGTTCTGCAAAGATGAGATAAGGCCAGTGGCGTAGTCAGCAAATTTTTTGAGAAGCTGTTTTTTCGAATCGAAAATTGTTGCTTTGTCGGTAATTTGCAATGTGAAAATATTTAGTATAGTTAAGCAAATAGTTACTATGGCTCAAATAATTATAGTGAACTCTCACTTATACACCGCCTCATTTATGCGTCTTTTTCACGTATACGACGATTTTGAATGGTCGTAGCACATTATATAGCAAAATAATGATAGTATCATTCGTTTATGCGTCGCTGTAAAGATAAATATTTCATTTATGCGCCGAATTTTCCGTAAAATGTTAAAAATATATATTTATTTTCTTTAAAAAAATAAGCATTTTTCTTCGCTTCCCTCTTTAATCTTTCGCCTTTATTGCTCACGGAAGGCATTTTCCCACCTAGAGTTCGGAGAGGGACAATTACACATTATGGATCGTTTTAAAGGGAAGTTAGTAATTCGGTTTGCTACAATTTTTGTTTCCTCTTTATCAATTGTAGTTACGGTACAGTAATTGTCAAACCGTAGCAATGTGCTCCTTTTCCATAGAAACATTCTTATTCATTCTCTCATTAGAACCTATGTTGCATTTTAATCCTTCAAATAGGCTTGTTCAGTTATACGACGTCTCTCTCAATCATTCGCCTTTTTCTGTTGGTCCCTTGGGCCGGCGCATAAGTGAGAATTCACTGTATTGTTAAAATCACATGTTATTTCAGAAGATCCCTTTAAAACTTACTCTTCAAATATATCAGTCGTACTGATTTTAATTCGAAGGTTTTACGAAAGCTTCCTATTACACATCGTTTTGTTTAACAGCTTATATGTGGGCAAGTCTTTTATGAGGGTCCATTACCCCCCTCCCCCCCCCCGCTGCTTTAGGAAATCAAAGCAATTTACATATTTTTTTTTAGTATAATTACACCCTTAGCCACCCCATCCCCCCGAAAAGTTTCGAAATCGTGGCTGAAGACCTAAAATTTTAACGAGTAGGAATAGAAAATCATTGAAAGACTTAACATTTTAGCCCAGTGGTGGCCAACCCGCAGCACGCGTGCCACAAGTGGCACGGCAAAGCTGTAACAGTGGCACGCGAAGACTTTTTGAAATAAATTCTAAAATTGAGAAAAAAATGTCGATCTCAAAAATATTGATAAAACTAAAACCCTTGAACTGATAAATATAATGATATTATGACGATTAAGTGTCAGGAGGCTGGCTTATAAATTGTCTGAACTACAATATTGCAGAGCACTGGTGTTAGCTTTGGATATCCAACGAAAGCTGCGACACTACAATGCTTTGTAAAGCATATTTGTGCTTAACACAAATGAAACTTTCAATGCTGCAGAATGGATTCTTGATCTGCAATAGTTTCAGCTACGGGTGATGAAATAAAAAAAAAAAGAAAAAAATAACTTAGCAACTAAAATTAGGAGACCAGATTGGATGAAATTCGGTATGGTTGCAGAAATGAAGACCCTTAAATTATTTTTTTTTACATTGCTTGAAAGTAATTTGGGGGAAAAACTTCATAAGTGTCATCGAATTATCTATCGAAAACTAATTGGCAAAAGTCTCCTTGCCAAGGAAGACTTTTTCTCTGTTGGTGACCCTATAGAGTTCACTGTATCATGACTGTATTAACAAACTACGAATTAGAGCTCGGAATGTTTTGTGAACTTTCCCCAGAAGAAAGAGGAGAATATGGCAAGTTACTCATTAATTGAAATGTGTGATAGCTATCCAAGGGAAAAAGTCATAAGATTTTAGAATTTTAGAGAGTGTGTTTTTTAAAATATCTGGAAGGAAAGCAATGAGGACTTGCTACTTAGGAATGAAGAATAGCTATTGAATTTAGCTATTTCATATCTTATTATATCTGGCGTTTAAGTAATTTATATTTAAGATTGTGCAGAAAAAAGTTTCCTAAACCAGTGTAGGCCATTTACATTCTTTTATGATGAAACTTCAGTTTCTTACTCTCTACTTTAGAGAAAAAAAAAATAAAACATCAAAAATTAATACTAAAAGTAACAACCCAAATTTAATAATTTTCCAATGATATATGGAGAAAATTTTACACCTATTTTAAGTATTCATTCAGTGTTAGGTATGATGATTTTCAGGATGATAAAAAAAATGCTGATCTTTTCAAATTCTTTGTCTATTTCTCTGCAACACACTACTTGTTTCCCCCCTCAAATCCAAATCGGAATTATTAACCTTTTTCATTGGTAATCAAATATAAGAGCTTACTTCACCAGAAAGTCATATACGTTATATTGAAATTTGGAAATTTGTACAAACAATTTTTTTTTCACATTTGCACACTTTAGCAAACTCATGCTGTTGTAGATTTGGTTCAATATACGTTTCTAAACAAATATTTTTTGTTATGAATGCATAAAAATCTACATACCGTTGAATATTAATTGATAGCACTCAAAACACTTTAACTTAGGATTCTCAAGAACTAATCCTAAAATTAAAGACTTGGTAAAAAAAGATACAGACTCATAAACCACATTAAGCGCAGACTGTTTCATTTTTAGAATATAATGTTTGATATTTGTTTTTATGTTAAGCATAACCCAGCTGACAAGAACGTATAAAAGTGTTTATTAACGATAACTCTTAAGTTCGAACTTGTTTTATCTTTATTATCATTTTAATTTCAATTACTCAGATTTATGAGAAAACATGTTTGATTTGAGTAAGAATTACATAGTCATTCAACATATAAATCTATTTTTAACTTTTTAAAAATTTTCAGTTTGCTGGAAAAATACAATGTGGCACATGAGCTTTTTCTCTCCAGATAGTGGCACTCTCCCTAAAAAGGTTGGCCACCCATGTTTTAGCCGATTGTGCAAGCTGTTCGTGGAATGCAAGCTGTCGTGCTTGTGCTGGTTCTGATGAAAAATCTCTACCATCTCCAACATATCAGCAAGTGTTAGAGTTTGCAATTAAGTTACTGCAATACTTGAAAAATTCGAAAACTTGGATTTTAATGACTTTTTAAGATTCAATAAAAATTAATGTAAACAGTCAAAATTAATTTCTTTTTTTCAAGTTTCTGTATAAAATTTATCCTCTGTTAAGATATTTTATTAAAGTACTAACAATTAATGTTATCTAAATATCAAATGTTAGTCTGTCCATTTTGCCATACTTCTGAAAAGAAAGGAAAAATTATTTTTGAGAATGCTGGGAGGGTAATTTCTGATTACTAGAAGGTTTTAGCTAATGTCTTGGCATTTCCAATAATCAAGAGTTTACTGTAACTAACTCAAGACTTCCTAATATTAAAGGAATTCACTAGCAACGCTTTTCTTTTTCATTTTGACTTTTTGAAATTAAATGCGTTTTAAACTTGTTTTTTAATTCAACAATTTTAAACCAAAATCTTTTATATAATACTACGATTTTTAGCGTAGATAAATATCGCAAAGAATTCTCATGGTGAACTATAATTATTCTTGTTTCCAAACAAATATATAAGTCAAATCTATACCTTAAATTAAAAAAGTTACAATGCTTTATTTTTCAAAAAAAAAAAAAAAAAAGAATATCATACACTTATCAAGATTAGAAGTGTTCGCAGAACTGTGAACAGGATTAAAAAAAACTTCCATTCTGAATTACAAAGAAACCAACCGTGCCCAAGTACAATAGTACAGTTAAACCTTATTTTACAGAAAAACACCAATACAATAAAATATCTGTGTGAATTTTATCACAATAAACAAAGCTTGTGATTCCTTGAAGAGTTTAGAGAATTAAGTCGTAAAGGGATTTAATCGTAACAGTTTCATTTTGGTTTAAATACTTGAAGGTTTATTTATTGGAGAGTGCTAAACAAAATCCTTACATTTATGCACATATTAGCACAGAAAAAAAAATAAGAAAAGAGTACACAAACAATTTTTTTAACATCTGAAATCAAGTTTTACTCAATGAATTAACAATTAAACTTAAACAGCTATTAGTCAAAGATGAAAATTACATATCAAATTAGACCTCTCATTTAGAAGGAGTTAGGAGAGAACAATTGCCTCCGCTTTGACTTTTTTGCGTAATAGATAGAAGTATAGTCAACTCTTGATAATTTAAGCCCTAAGGCACTGGCTAGAATCTTTAAGTTAGTGGTAGTTTGATTTATAGGAAGTTTTCACAGTCATTTAAAAAATTTACAACCCAATGAGAACTTTGAGATGAAGGAATATTCCGGTTATAAGACTTCCGAATTATTGAAAGCTGATTGTATGTACATGAAACAATTGAAATTTATTTTTAAACGGTCTTCAAATTTTAAAGTATCAAGCACAGTTGAGTGTCGATAACTGGAAGTTGGAAGGGCTAAAAGCTTCGAGTTATTAATAGTTTGAGCTACAGAAAATTTCAACAGCTTTCTCGAGAGTTCCGGACCCAATGAAAAGGTCGAGAAAAAGGAATATTCGAATTATCAAAACTCAACCATAAAACAGTTGACTAACAAAAAGCACTGGCATTATTATAAACCTTGTGAATCTGAACAACATAATTTGATGATAATGTGTATTGTACACACATTTCTTATATACGCTTATTATTATAATCAGTAAAAATGACAGGATGAAATTATTTGTAGTGAGAAATGGAGATAAGCACAGGTATTTTTTTTCCCCAAAAAGTGGGGAAATGGGTTATCCGCCTGCAGCTGGGCTTCCAAAAAATATACAAAGTACAGTTGAATTTTGTTAAAATTAGTTCCAAGGGAACTTCAAAATTAATGTCGTATCAATGTCAATACACTAGAAATCATTGGGCTGGAATTGGAAATGTAATTCGCTTAAGAGTGTTTGAATTAATAATGTTCCACAGCAGAATATATTGCCCTTGATGCTTAAACTGTTTTTTCATCATTAAATCTTACAATTTCTTTTTAATTTCCTAGCGAAAAGTGGGATTTGTAAATTACAAGAAAATATAAGTAAGTATTATAAAGGAAGAATTGCGTTATACATGCAGTCAGTGAAAAATTCATATCAATTAAGAGTACATTGGACACGGCATTGAACCAGCAAAGTCTACTTGTAATCAAATGAAAAGTTGTCAAATGCTTTCAAGTAAAGCAACCAGCAAATAATACATTTCATTCTGCATTAAAGTTTCACAATATACAACATAAAGAATAGTTACTGAGATCAGTAAAAAAATAACAGTATATCAAAATCAACAGATTTAGATTTCATTTTAAATTGCTTGATTTTGCAATTTAAGATTAAAAATGCATAATAGCACTTATAAAATTTATACATTATGAAGTTGTTATGAATACATAACAAAAATGCAAAAAATATTACTTTTCGAACAATTTAGTCAAGTAGAGTATTTACAAAAACAAAACATATGTATATTTTATATCTATATGCAATTTAGGTACTTTTCTGTCATTGGTACGTCACAGTGCGTTTTAACCATAGAAATTTTATTTTATTTTATTTATTATTACCATGATTGGCTAAAGTTACATAGACACTACTAATTTGGTAGCATCATTCATTATTTTGTCTGCTGAATGGATTCTTAAATTAAACATGGCATGAAACAAGCATAATAGCTCCATTAAAAAATAACCCATTAAATAATTAAATTGAATCTTTAGAAGTAATAAAACCCTTGAAAAAAAACCCATAAGCTATTGAATAATATAAAAAATCCTATTAAAATAATTTACTAAATCCTTAAATTCTCCATCAACACGTAAAATAACCAGCTAAACAAATATATTGAGCCATAAATGAACATCAAAAGTTTCAATGAAACATAAAATTAGAAAAAGAAGAGGAAGCATAGTGACAGTATAAATGTAGTTTTTAATTTTAGCCAAGGCTGAAACTAAACCAGGCGCCAAACCAAGTGGCTTACCTACAAGGGAAAAGTACCAAATATTATTCAACATAAATATTCATTCGTGAACTTTTTTAACATGGCTGGTAAGAAGTGATTTACGAACAAAACTGGAATCACACTTTTTACATTTATGCAAAAATGAAGTCCCCTCATGAGAAATTTTGTGAACATCCAAATTGAATTTCTCGTGAAACGTTTCGCCACATTGGTCACACACATAATCCTCCATCTCAATTGGATGGCATGATTGTTTATGCTTAAACAAAACATTTCCTTTTTTAAAGCACTTTTCACATTGGTCACAAGGATACACTTCCATTACTTCATTTTCTTTTGCAGTTTTACCTTTGTTGAGAGTTTTTTTACGTAATAAACCGTCAGATTTTTTCTTAGCATGCGCAGAATTTTTCTTACTTTTACGCTGAGTTTCAGAATCCAGGATATTTTCACTTGGATTCAAGTTTATTTCATTGAAAGCCTCAGATTCTGTAAACTCATTCAGAGCAACAGCATTTGTATTTTGAGGTTCATCAGGATTGGGAGGATTATGTTTCTTTGGCATACAGTCAGTAAGCACAAGCTTCATTGTAGTATTATATGAACTTTCAAATTTTTTAACTTCTTCATGAACTGCAATATGATTTTGTAATTCTTTCTTAAATACAAATGTTTGTGGGCAAATATTACACTTCAATTTCCTTTTCAAGTGCGTCTTTTCGTGTATTTTAAGATGATCTCTCCGTGAATATTTACGTCCACACGTCGAACACTGATGTCGTCTAGAACGAAGATGAATGCTGTTCATGTGGCGGGTAACATTAGCAGAATTGCTGAACTGTCTACCACAAATAAGGCAAGTATATCTTGGCACCTTAATACCATGGGATTGAAAGTGCTCTTTCAGATGTTTTTCGCTAGCAAGCACTTTGGCACAAATTTCACAGCTGAGCTTTTTCTTCTTTCCATGAGTGAAGCTGTGAATATTTAATGAAGTTATGCTTTTAAAATTCATATTGCAAACATTACAATTAAAGGCTGGTTTTTTTGCATGAACATGTGCACAATGCTTCTGGAGGCTTGATTGTGACAGAAATGATTTTGGACATTGCTTACACTTAATCTTTTTTTTATTGTGTGACTGAACATGTTTTAGCATCATTGAATTGTCCGAGACTTTCTTGAAACACAAATGACATTGGTCCACCTTGAAGCCTTCATGAGCTACTTCAAAATGTTTCTCAAGGAAAGATTTCTTGGAAAATTTTCTATAACAAACATGACAGACTTCCAGGTTTTTGTGAATAGGCACTGTTTCTCCTTTGTGCCATGCAATGTGTTCAATCACTTTCGAATACTGTGTAAACTGCATTGAACACAAATGGCATTGATTCAACTTCAGTTGTTTGTGCTGAGTTGCAAAATGGGCCGAAAAATCCCCTTCTTTAAAAGTATCATTACATACATAACAAATACATAGTTTCTTCTCAGAAGGAAACTTAGAAGATGAAGTATCGCCACTCATTATATCTTGAATAAGTAAGTCTTGATTAACATAGTGAATCGCAGGTTTCATGGTGCAATTGTCATCTACTTTGTGTGTTGCCGAGTGCTTTTGTAAGTGAAAATTCCGAACAAATCTTTTATCGCATATAGTGCATTGGAATGGCTTAATTCCCAGGTGATTCCTCATGTGTCTGGTACGATCCGATTTGTGCACAAATCTACGATTGCAAATTTCACATACAAAGCTTTTATTTCCAACATGGGCATCTAAGTGACGCTTTAAGTCATTTTTCAGAAAAAACCTCTTTTCGCACACAGTACATACAAACTTGCGCTTGGGGTCATGGAACTGCATTACATGCTCTGTAAAACGTTCCTGGGGAAAACATAGCCCGCAAATTTTACATGATAAAATTGGCCGCTGGTGCAGCGATAAGTGTTTTTTTAAATATGAGGATCGAGTGAAGTTTTTACCACAAATATTACAAATTAATTCTTTATTTTTAGCATGATCAGCAAGATGCTTGTTTAACTGCAAAATGTTCTTAAAATATTTTCCACAAAGTTCACAGCTAGAAATCTTAGAATCTTCCTGTTCCTCTAACGGCAATTTTTCCGACTCCAATGGTTGCAATTCTACTATTGGAGTTTTCGAAAAGTCTAAATATGTTTCAGAATTTTCGGAATTATTGTTTCCAGACTCATCGTTTTCGACAGCATCAGTTGCTTCTTCCGATGACGGAAAAGCATGATGCGACGCGCTATGGTTCAACAACTGGTCGTAATTTTCGAAATATTCATTGCATACAGAGCAAACTGTTGTTTCACCGAATGTGAATGTATCCAAAGAATCACTGACATCTACCGCGGCTTCATTTATACTATGATACAAATCATGAACCTTCAGCTGGGTTAAATTACTAAAATGTTCGCCGCACAACGAACATTTGAAATCTTTCCCTTCGTGAAGTCGACAGTGCATGTATAGATCATTTTCTTTTAAAAACGTTTCTTCACAATGTTCACACTTAAAATGATTAGATTGCGGAATGTCTGGCTCCTGTATAACCATGTCAAAATCGTTATCCATCACATTAAATAATGAGATGAGATCACGAAAAGTTTGCCGAAAAATAATCAGTACTTATATGCTTATTTTTTTAAGGGTAAAACGTTTGACAAGTTCAAACAACAGCTAATTCATTTGATTGGTAAATAATAGAAATTAAAATGACCTGGTTCATTTAATTAAACTTCCAAATTTCAGTTGTTATAAACATCAACAACCCGCTTTTCAGAAATTTTAGCGGTTTGCAGTTAAAAACTTTGACTGAGAGCGATATCAAACGGAGAGAAAACTTTTTTGATTAATTTCTCTGCTTGGATCATGTGACTCGTGCGGTATTTGCCTGAAAGTACGGGCGCGTTCAGAGTACGCGCCCGAGCTTCCCGGGAAGCCCGGGTTCTTCCCAAAGCGTTCAGAGCAGCTATTTGGAACGCCTGAACTTCCCAAATGCTGTCCAGAGTACACGCCCGAGCTTCCCGGGCTCAAGCACAAGCAGCCCAGGAAATTTAGCTTAAGTGGGTCATTTTCATTTTTCGGTGCCATTTGCTGTCCGTCAAAACAATATTTTTTAAAAAAATTTTGAGCAACTTTAAATAAACTTACTTTTTGGTATGTTTATTAGCAGACAATTTCCAATACAGGCATTATAATTTTTAATAATATTTTTTGTTTAGAAAATGGGTTTTTTTAGGAATGAGTTGAAGAGGAATGAAAAATACAGCTGTCCAAACAGTAAAGACTGAAGTTGAACAACAAGAATTTGAATTTAGTAGTCAAATTTTCCACTCTGCCATATTTTGCAATCATGCTTCATACTTTAAATTACATTCTAATAAAGTTAATTTGAATAAAAGTGAAAATTTTAATTTTTTAACTAATATCAAAGAGTTGTCCAGAAATTAATGTCATGTCTGTTACCATGCACATTTTTACAATTTTTAAACCTTGTGCATTGAATTCTGGAATGACAACACTTCTATAGTACTGAAGCACATGGAAACAAGAAATAGCAACAATCATTTTGAATGTTCAGTTTTCTTTAAAGGAAGCAGAAGTCTTTTATTAGTATGTACATTTTTGTTATGTCATGTCTGTTACCTTAATTACTTGCATAAAATAATTTTTTTAATTAATTATTTCAGCTAGATAATTTAGTTTAGTGGGATTGTACTCTAAATCAAGTAGAACTTTTAATAATTTTGTAGAATTTTTTGCCCCACAATTTTTTTTTTCTTAAAATGTCATGTCTGTTACTTGTCATGTCTGTTACCAATCTTTTCATTTTGGAGGATCAAGAAAACAAGCTTCCTTACACACTGGGGTTTTGTATTAGAAAAAGTTAAAAGATCCCGTTGCATTTTGCTCACCTTCAGAGAGCAATAATCATGGGCCTGCAGCGATTTGGGCTCATCTTCAGGCAATTCTTGATATACTGCTGCGAAAAATTGAACCAGAAGTTCAAACTTCATTTTTTTTTCTGATGGCCCTACAACGCAGTATCGATTGAAGAATTTATTTTCTTTTAAACAAAAATATTTCGGAGAATTTCATAATAATATGGATCATGGTCCTTCTATGAAGTGGATCATGATAAGAGGGCTGTAGATGGAGTGGGAACTGCTGTTAAGCAAAGAGGTAACATAGCGTGCAGACATTCCTAATGCAAGGACACTATACAATATTAAAAAAAATAAAATGAAGATTAAAATTTATTTTGTGTCTGAAGAACATGTGGAAGATTTCAGAAATGTGATTCCTTCTGCCATACTAGTTTTAAAAGAAACTATGCATACCCATCAAATATTTTCTTTAGGAAAGAGCAAAATGTCATTTTGAGATATGAGCTGTTTTTGCAGACAAAAAAATGTTTGCATATGATTTGATTTCAAAAATTTTGACATTAACAGAAAAATACAGCCATAATATCGAAGAAAAATAAACAACCAAACAACCACAAGAGCAATCCACTGAAAAGTTTTTATGTAATGATTTTCTAATAAAAAACATAAGAGATGGAAATTTTGTTTTCGGTGAAACTAGAAGAAAAAAAGTCGGTAAAATATTTTGTTTCAGAGATAATTAATAGGGAGGCAGACCCGTCATTTAGCGGGGGGGGGGCAATTGACCCCCCTGCCCCCCTAAATGACTTTGGGAAATTAATGTATTGGCATATAAGTGGGCGTGGTTTTTGCCACTTTTTGGTAAATTTTATATTGTGTATGCAACCTTTGCCCCCCCCCCCCTCTCCCCTGGAAAAATTCGAAATGACGTCCCTGTAGGGAGGATAGTTTTTTTACTGTTAAATATTTGAAAAAGGTTTAGAACCATGCAAAATTTTACCGAGAAGATGACAATACGAAATTGAATAAGATGATATTATAATGAAATTGCCAAATCCATGTCTTACTGGATCGGCAACTGCAATATTTCTTTTTTAATGTAGGTTTAACACGGTATAATATTGAATAATCATATTTACAAAAAATAAATACTCTTTTTAATCTTTATGTTTAAATATACATATGAATTTCAGCTTAAATAATCAGTGCTAAAAGAAGATATATATACTTCACAGCATTAGTGTACATTTTCATTATAGTATGTCATGTCTGTTACCATTCATAATTTTTATTTTAAAACTGTTAATGAGCATAATATCAATTTTATTCAAGTTTAATATAATGTCTCTTTATGTGACACATTAGTACATAACAGAGTTTTGTTTCATTTTTGTTTGTATGATATTTTACAATAAGAAAATACTTGTCAAAATGCAATATTGGTAACAGACATGACAAAAAACAATTCAAAAAATAATAATAATTAACTATAAATTTAAATACCTTTATTCAGTGCATAGAAAGACTCACTAGTCACATGGAATTCATGTTTATATTATTTTGTACTTAGCTTTGAGTAGTAAAATTTTAGAAAGTTTGTCCGGTAACAGACATTAAAATTTTCATAATATTTGTTCAAAAATGCCCCAACTGAAACAAATTTAAAAGAGAAACTGTACGAAAATTATTGAAATAGTGTAATATAAGTATGTTTGATTAATTATTTTCCAGAATTATACTTGATCCATAGATTTTTTTTTACACACTTCAAATTTTCAAATGACACCCAATTTTGAAAATGACCCAAGTCACGTGTTGGGCGTTTAGCAAAGGATGATGCTCATTGGCTGAAATTTATTGCTCTTTCGTCTGCTAGGATTTACGAAGAGTGACTAAAACAAAATCTTGAAAACACACACACAATGGTCAAAAATACGCACGCTATTTGCTGTGATGAATCTGAAATGGTACATTTCCTTGAGAATCGGTCATTGCAGGAACAATCCTGTCAGATAAGCGAGATCGATGAAATTCTTTACTTACTGTTAGGCCTATTTCAGCGTAAATTCCTTCATTTAAAATAACATATTTCTCATTAAATTCGATAAGTCATTTCGATCCCACGCTCAACCATGACGGTAGATGAACAATAATTGCCGCCAAGGTTAAGAATGGTATCATTTTGGGCCGAAATATAGGAGCGAATGCAGGATTGTTCCTGCATTGACCGCCGCGTAACTTTCTGCTGTTGTGTCCGCCATTTTGTTTCTTCCCGAAAGGCACAAGTGCTGTCCAGACCACAACTTACCGGGCTCGGCCCGGGAAGCTATTTATGACGTCACGGCTTAAACGCCCGGGCGGCCCGGGCGAATACTCTGAACGCAGCTTACATCAACTTTTAGCGAATGTGAAGTGAAATCTTTGCTAAATATTAATACACATATGGATATATCAATTGAGTATCGATTGAGTATCGTATATTCTCCAGAGAACACTGACGAATAACTAGAATACCCTCCAGTGACTCTAATTTGGAGAATAGTTTAGACTTTTTAAAAAAGGAAACAAAATAAATAAATAAACAAATGCACGAGATCAAAATAATGAAATATTTTTTCTTTCACTACGGCCAAAGCATGAAAATACATTGATTTTGAATTTATTCGGCCTATCTATGATGGTAATAACATTTAAAAAAAAAGACTATTTTTAAGTACATCTTTGATGTATTTTAAAACCTTTATTTGCGAAAAATTTATTTGAAATCATTCTAAATGAAGTAAGATTTTAAGTGGGGTTCCTCAAAATTAATAAGGTCACCTTTTGTTTATTATTTCTATGAATGATGAGAATGTTTCTGGAAATGTGAATTGTTTTATTGCTAAGTGATGACGTCAAAGGTATGAGTTGAAGAGAACGATGAGAGAATTTGGATCATATTAAACTGGCAGATAAGTGGGATATGGCAGTTTTTGTTGGGAAATGTCAAATGTTACATTTAGGTCATGAAAATAAGCACACACAGAGTTTAGGGGATCTCGGCAATAATTTGTGCAAGTATCTTTTTTTTTTAGGGTGAGTGACGAATGCTTAACTTGAGGAATATTGTTCGTCCTCATTGTCGATTAATGTCAACAATTTATTATCGAATCACAAGAAATGTTTATTTTTCAAAAGAATGATTAATTTTTAAAAATGTTTTGTTTGCCTATTTTCCTCTGACAATTTCATAGTGCCAATTACCCGTTTAAAACTCCTTAAAATGCAAAATTTTAATTCATCTTTTAAAAATTTTTCCTGTCGGACAAAATTGCCCGGACTACACAAATGGACGTATACCTGAAATAGTTTACGGTCCTGTTAGACGTAACTCCAGGCCTTGCTCCCCCCTCAATAATTTTTGCAAGTCGGCCGCCCTGTGAGTCACTTTGAATCTTTTACTCAAAATAATCTGCCTTAGCCTATCCGAAATTTCGGATCTCTGATATCTCAATGCAAAATAATCAATAATGAAAAATGCATTAAATCTTTTAAAACAATAGAGACTTAGAAAATAAGTAACGATAAACTAACATTTTTGACCTGTCTATAGTTTATATTATACACTTGGTAAGAATTTAGATTGAAGCACTTTTCAAGGAGTGTATTTGTATTTTCAAAGACAGTTAAACCTAGGGTAACAAAAACTGTTTAAAGCACTTCATTTGCACTTTCCAGTCCCTAAAATTTCAATACTTGATTGCATAGGACTGTTCTGGTTTTGCAAAACATTTTTTTTAAATTAAAAAAAAAAAAGAGAGAGAGAGAAAAAACTAGATTTCTCTTTACAATATGTTTTTTAAATTACCAATAGTGGAAAAGGAATAGAAGTAGTGTAATATTTTTCCCGTCCTAAACAGTACTGACAGTAACTAATAGACTTTCGATAAAAGCAATGAATAACAAAAGAACTTCCAAAACACTGAATCCTGGATTAAATAATCAGCCAAATATGAAACATGTGAGTTACAAAAAATATCTGAGCCACCAATGAAAATACAACTGGCTCTTGAAAAATAGTTAACGTAATTCTGCTCACCTCTAAAGGGCGCCCAAACTTACAAATTTGTAACTGATCTCAATCAATGTGTATTACAGAAACATGAGAACCGTGATTTTACAGTTTTGATAATAATGCATCAACAACTGCATTTAACACCCCTACCCCTTCCCTTGCATTTGTTAGAAATTTTAAAATTCAAGATTCGTAACTACATTATTTAACATTTTAAAGTTTTTCAGGAAGTACTATAGAATTTTTTTTTTCTTTTCATGTATTTTTCATTTTTTAGGAACGAATAATAATTTTTTTGGGAGTTGCGGGCCCCCTACAAAGCGGGGCCCTAAGCTGCAGCTTGTCCGGCTAGTACGTAAATCCAAAAAAAAAAAAGTCCTGGAGCCCACTGGGATTGCATAAATGAAGAAAGTGCAATCACACTTCCTTTTACCTCTGCAGATGCATCGCTATAGGTTCCATTAGTCCTGAAGCTGTTAACAAGTGACATTCAACATTTATTTCCCATAGGTCACATTCACATGTTAACTACTTCACACGTGCCACAACCGAAATATTAATTAAATTTAATTTGCGTAAAAAGTTTTTTTTTTTATATAATGTCCTAAATTCATTGAAAAAACAATCCTTTCCCTCTGCTTGAAAGTATTGCTTTTCTTTATGTTATTCATCAGGGACGTAACTAGATGGGGGCGGACGGGGATAGTGTCCCGGGAGCAGGGCCGTCGACAGGTTTCATGGGCCCCTATGCAACTTTTTGTGGGCCCCTCTCCTTTAAAATTTTATTTAAACTCTTTACTATTATTGTCACATAAATATGTCACATTTTGTCTCAAAGGATGGAACTAAAATTTTATATGTTAAACTGAAAGTTTCCGTAATAAAAGAAAAGATTTGCGATACTTTTTTTTAAAAGGAGTTTTCAACTTTTAGGGACGCAGCTGCAACACGCCTTGAATTTTAGGAGTGCAGGCGGAGCCTTTGCTCCCCCCCCCCTCCCCCTAGATTTTTCGTTAGAGAAAAATTCGCTCTTACCTTTCCGATGACTTGTAGATACAATTTCATTCAACATTTTAAAAAACTTCTCGTTTTTTAAGGATCCCGCTGCTTCCTTTATTTATTTATTTATTTATTTATTTTTTTTTTTCTGAGATTGACTGAATAGCAGGATGAGTGTTAAAATGTTGCAATGACCTCTTTTTAAACGTGGTGTAGACTAGACTAGGCCGAATTTCAGGGGTCCGGGGGATTCTCCCCCGGGAGAAATTTTGAAAAATAGATACAAAATTCGGCATTTTGAAGATTTATATGAAGTAATTAGACGGAAGAATAGGAGAAAAAAAGAAGCAAACAAAGATCCTTGGAAAGTTTATACATTTGGTCAAAATTAAAATGGTTTGTGTTTCGAGAAATCGTTGATATTAATCGACTAGGAATAAGAGCAAGAGAGAAGAGGGAACGGAGAAAAAATTATATATCCTAAAAATTGCTGAAATGTGGCATATTTCACAAAGTTATTTTTGGAGTAATACTAACAATTTCATGTGATCTAATGGTTAAGAATACTTCCTTTACCCTTGTGATCGAACTCGAAATCGAATATGGGAAGAACTCTTTTGAAAAAAAAGAGTAAAAAGGCAAAGGGAAAAAAAAGTCATGCACAACACACTCATTGCAAAGTTAATGCAAAAAATAGTAAACAACGAAAAAAAATTAAAATTGTAGCTAAACAGTGATTACAAATACAAAAAACAACAACCAAAACATGAATTGTCTCTTTATTTTTTGCAGAAAGCGGCAGAAAAAAGAATCTTTAAAATTATTCTAAACCTTTAAAATTTGATGAATTATTGAAGAAGTTTTGTAGTTGTCAAAAAAGGTACATTTGAAAATAATACATATGATTATTTAACCAAAATTCAATAATTTACAAGTTTTGTTGGTCCAGAAGAAGATCAGTTATGTCTTAAGAGCAAGAATCTGAGAAACTGTCAACGCCTAACATTATGAGGTGATTCATGACCTCTCAGATTTTCTCCCAAAAATCACCAAATGTGTATTATCTTATTGATAGACCAAATCCTGAATGGTTTGCTCTAAAGTTGAGTTGTTTAGTTTTTATGGACCCCTAAAGGTGAAGGTGCGGCATCAAAAATTAAGCGGATTTTCAAGACATGAAAGTTGCTGTGAACCAAAACTCTTACCAGGAAATGTTTAACTCCAATTGTATTTTTGTATATGGAATATAGAAGGTTGAGACTTTACAAAATGAATGTTAAATAAGTGGTAAGTTGTTGCCGTAAGGTCAGTGAAGGCCCTCAAAACAAGGCATTTTTGACGCTTTTTAGCGTTTTTGAGGTCCAAAAACAGCTTGTACATTTCAGTTGGCACGGCAAAAGTAGTGTCGTTTGAAAGACCAATGTAAGCACTTAAAAATAATGTATAAACAACCGAGGAAAGTTCTACGTGCTTTTAGTTGCGTAAGGCGAAATATGAAAAATGTCATATTTTACCGATATTCAAACGGTCATATCTTCCTCTGCCAACAACATATTGAAATATTTTTTTTTTGCCAATGTCATTCTCTATTCTTTGTCTTAACAGAACAGTTGAGTCCTTTGAGGCGAAATGTGAAATTGTTTTTTACAAAAAATGTATTTTTTTTCTGTGCATTTTTTTTCTGTGCAGTCCTGTAGGTTCTCGTGTTCGAAATTAGTCTGGGAATTGCGTACTTAGTCGAATAATGGGAATATTTTAAGAAAAAATAAAGTTTTTTCAGTTGAATGATTTTATTAAAATTATTTTACTGATCTGTCGGAATCAGAAGAGATTTCGACACTTAAATTTCTGTCGGAAAATTTGATCGTCGGAAATTTTTTCCCCGACGAAGTTAGAAATTTTCCCCGATGGGGGGGCAAGACGTTTCCGACGGGGGGGGGGCAATTGCCCCCCCTGCCCCATAGCTACCGCCGCCGCTGATTAAAACACTGAAAAACTGCGAAGAACTTTAAATTATTTTTCTTTGCAAATACTTAACGATTAAAGTGAAAAATATTACATTTGCTTTGAATCACTGCAGACTGACTTTTTCGCGCAAGCCATCATCGTGTAGATCCAACGCCTCCTAAATACTAAATGCCTATAACATTTGCTTCGCTACCGTAGAGATGGGTTCAACATTAAACGCCACCTTGCGGCAATCCGATGATGTCGTTGTTATTTTTCGATTGGTTAATTTTTAAATTTAAATTCAGAAATGAACCAATCGTTAATTTTTGGAAGAACTCCGGTAGATGGCAGTGTATCGTGAACCAAGGGAACTTTTCAGCTATTGGCGATGGATCCAAACAATATTCGAGTTAAATTTTTTGATTGGTTGATTTTTAAATTTAAATTTAGAAATGAACCAATCGTTAATTTCTCTTTCTCGAAGAACTCTGGTAGATGGCAGTGTATCGTGAACTTAGAATGAAATCTTGCTCTGTGCTAAAAACCGGGAAGTTTCAGGCATTTAGTATTTAGGAGGCGTTGGTAGATCACAGTTCAATTTACTTTTACTTTGCCCACTTTAAAATATTTGCTTGAATTTCAATATGTATTGTTTTTTTTTTTTTCATTATAAGTGTTAAGAACAACTCAACTCAAAAGACGCAGCTGCCTGCAACAGTTGCCTTAGCAACCTTATTCTATTCTTTTCAGAATTTGATTTTGTTTTTAATTGAAGAAAGGAGAAAATGGTGTTTGTGTGTGAGTTAAGTGCTCAAATAAAACTTATTAAATATAAAATGGTCCGTCGATTTCTTTAAATGTTGTTACGCAGCAAACATTTTGGTCCTTTCCGAGCCGGAATAAAGTGGACCTATGGAAAATGATGTGATTTTCGAGTAACAGTTCAAGTTGGCTGTTTCCGTCGAAGCACTGTGCTACAATTCAAGAGTGTCCAATGATAATGTTGTTACGCAGCTTATCTCTGGATAATTTATAATAATTCAAGTAATTTCAAGTTCATAGTGCGACCTCCTTTGAAGGTGAGTGATATATTTTATCAACATGCCAATTACTTCCGCAAAACAAGCACTAGCCAAGAAACGGGTCCAAAAAGCCCAATTAACAAAACTTGCGACAAAATTTCAAGAAGGTTGTGATTTTAAGGATGTTAATATTTGTGAACAGAAACTTTTATTAATTATTGATGAGTTAAATGAGTGTTTTGAGTTCCTTTTTACTAATTGTAAAGACGATGAAGTAGAAGATTATGCAACAGAACAAGAACAGATTTATGATATTAAGGATGAAATTGACTTCAAGTTAAACCGTATCAAACACGAAAATGTTGATTCAAAACCACCAGTTCCCGTTTCAAATCAGAGCACCACCGTGAGACTTCCAAAAATATCATTACCTGTATTTTCTGGGAATTTACACGAATGGCTTTCATTCAGAGATATTTTCAATGCAACTATTCATTCAAATAAGGAATTATCAGATGGAATAAAATTACAATACCTAAAATCCTCTCTTAAAGGTGATGCTTTGCGCATTATTCAATCTATATCTATAGTAGATGGGAATTATCAATTAGCGTGGTCGCTGTTAGAAGAACGATATTCGAATAATCGTGAACAAGTTTACGCACATTTAAGGCGTTTTATGAGTATTCCTAACATTCAAAATGAGAATCCAAACGCAGTTTTGAGTTTACTAGATGTCGCGAGTGAGTGTTTAAGATCACTGGAAATTTTAAACCAAAACATAGAGGGTGTTTCTTCTGTTTTTCTTTGCTATGTTTTGAGTCAGAAACTAGATCCCAATACTAAAATGTGGTGGGAGAGACATTTAAAAAAAGATGAATTACCGTCAGTTGCTGAGTTAATGGATTTTTTGAAAAACCACGCGAGAACCCTTAACGCTTCTAATATAAATGTAAAACGCAACAATTCTCCCAGAGTTTTGTCAATTGTGTCAGAATCAGAAGAGGGTAAACTCCGTAAGTGCGTTATGTGTCAAATGAATAATCATGTTACGTGTAAGTGTTCAAAATATCAGAAATTGCCGGTAAAAGAAAGAGTAGAAATTGTAAAGAAATTTAAGCTTTGTTTTAACTGTATGCTTCCAAACCATTCACAAAAAACATGTCAATCTAATTATTCATGTTTGAAGTGTAGGAAAAGACATCACACAACATTATGTTATGGGAATCAGGGTGATAGAACTGCTCAATATGAAATTGATGTTCAATCACCGAACGTTAGTTACATGAATCAACAAGAAGTTCTGTCAAGAACTAAACGAGCCTACTTTCCCGTACATCGACATCGGCAATTTAGCATCTAATCAATATTCTCTTGAATATCTGAAACTGAAAATTATGTCAAACCTACCTTTATAACACTTAAAGCTGATTTCTAAAAGCAAAATATACCCCTCTCATCAGATGATCAGGACACGTAAAAAGTAAATAAACGAGTAAATAAAGTTTTGTCGCACCTTTTAAAGAATGTAACTTTTATAGTTCTTCCGTAGAAAAATTTCACAATCGCTTTCAAATGAAAAAAAAAATAAATAAAAGTACAAAGAACATCAAAACACATTTTATCGAAGAAAGAAAAAAAAACCTCGTTCGTTAATAAAATATCTCGAATTTTATTTTTAATCCGTTGCCAGTTGTTAAATATAAGTAAAGAATAAAATGCTCTCGTGAATGAACACTTTTTGTAATCAAAAAAAAAAAAAAAAAATATCGTCTGCCAAAAAAATAAATAAATAAATAAATAATAATAATAATAATAAATTAAACAAAAAAAAATGAATAAATAAACAAAAAATCGTCTGCCCAGTCAGTCATTTTTTTCTGAGCCTGCATTTCCGCCATGTTTGCGGAGTCGGAGTCGGAATCAGAGTCCTCACAGAAGATTTTTCAGAAAAGTACTTTACATACATTTTTTATCAAAACCGTTTTCTTACACAGTTAGTTTGAAGGAAATCCGCCTTTAAGTTCAGAATCAACATTCAATTTAAATTTCCCAGCAGGCGCTCATGTTAAAATTTTTTTGAACGGTTCATCATTGAACGAAAAATGGTTCAAATTGAAAAGTGAAATATGGGAATGAGTCTCTCCGAGATCTTTCGAACAAAAAAAGTTTATTCAATTCGGACGGTTCACTTAAAAGTTATTAGGTGGAGAAAGGTTGCTTGAACGGTTCAATGTTGAACGAAAAAATGTTCAAATTGAAAATTTAAATACGGTAATGAAGTATCCTTGCCGAGATCTTTCGAACAAAAAAAAGTTTGTTTAAATCGGACTGTTCACTCAAAAGTTATTAGGGGTGAGAGGTTGTTTGAACGGTTCAATGTTGAACGAAAAATTGTTCAAATCGAAAATTTAAAAACGGGAATGAAGTATTCTTGATAAGATCTTTCGAACAAAAAAAAGTTTATTCAATTCGGACGGTTCACTTAAAAGTTATTAGGTGGGGAAAGGTTGCTTGATCGGTTCAATGTTGAACCAAAACTGTTCAAATTTAAAATTTAAATACGGTAATAAAGTATCCTTGCCGAGATCTTTCGAACAAAAAAAAGTTTGTTTAAATCGGACTGTTCACTCAAAAGTTATTAGGGGTGACAGCTTGTTTGAACGGTTCAATGTTGAACGAAAAATTGTTCAAATCGAAAATGTAGATACCGGAATGAAGTATCCTTGAAAAGATCTTTCGAACAAAAAAAAGTTTGTTCAAATCGGACTGTTCATTCAAAAGTTAGTATCGCGGGACCGGTTGTTTGAACGGCTCAAAGTTGAACCAAAAATTGTTCAAATCAAAAAATCAAATACGGGAATGAGCTGTACTCGCCGAGATCTTTCCAACAAAAAAAAGTTTGTCCAAATCGGAATGTTCATTCAAAAGTTATTAGGGGGGGACAGACAGACCGACAGACCGACCGACCGACAGACCGACACACAAATTCCCCATCTCAATACCCTACTTTCAAATTTTTAATTTTTCGATATTCATTTTACCTTTTTATTTTTTTAACTTGGCGATATTTTTTTGGACTTGGCGATATTTTTTTAACTTGGCGATATTTTTTGGACTTGGCGATATTTTTTAGATGCATTAAGCTACTTTTCATACTTTTTTCGTCTTTCTTTTATTTTTAACGGGAAAGTAGGCTAAAAAAGAGATTCGAGTATTACCCAAGTTAAAAGTGAAGCTGTTGAGAGCGGGAGTCACCTGAATGCCTTGGCGCCTTCCTTTCAAGGGAAATGCAGTGAAACCGTAGTGTTAAATAATATTGTGTCTCAATCGACAGTGTTACTTTCTACTGCGCTTGTTTATATTCAGAATGTTCAAGGGGAAATAATCTCTGCTAGGGCGATCCTCGATGGAGGAAGCATGTGCAATTTGATCACTAACGAGCTGGCAGATTTATTACGCACCCCGAAGAAAAAGATAAATCTAGCACTTAATGGGGTTGGTGGAACATTCGTAAATGTAAAGTGGAGAACAAGTGCTACGATAGAGAATCATAATAAGAGCTTTTCAAAGGAACTAAATTTTCTAATAACCTCCAAAATAACAAATATAACCCCTTCTAAATATGTCCCAATTGATAAATTGAATTTTCCTTTTGATATTAAATTAGCTGATCGTGATTTTAATAAGCCTGGGAAAATATCGATGTTGTTAGGAAATGAAGTTTTTTATGAGTTGCTTTTATCTGGGCAAATATATATTCAAAATTCAAACTTAATTCTACAAAATTCTGTATTTGGTTATGTAGTTGGAGGAAGTACTACTGATTATGAGGAAACCAAAGTGCATTGTGGGCTAATTAGTGAGCCGGGAAATTTAAATGATGAACTACGAAAGTTCTGGGAATTAGAAGAAGTGGATGAAAGGCCACTTATAAAAAGTTCTGACGAATTTCAATGTGATCAAAATTTTGCAGAAACTTATAGAAGAGATGAGAACGGTAAGTTTGTTGTACAAATGGCCCTCAAAAAAGATCCCCAGTGTTTGGGAGAATCAAAAAGTATGGCCCTTAGAAAACTTAATTCTCAATATAGGCGTCTAGAAAAAGACCCTGTGCAAATGGCACTGTATACTGAGTTCATGAGAGAATATAGGGATTTAGGACACATGCAGGAGGTCAAAGAGGTAGAAGATCCAGGGATAACTTATTATATACCACATTTAGGTGTCTTTCGCCCTGAGAAAAATTCTACAAAAATGAGAGTCGTGTTCAACGCTTCTCAACCCACATCTACAGGCGAGTCCTTAAATTCTATGCAATTAAATGGTGGGGTAATTCAGGATGAGCTATTTTCAATTATTTTGAGATTCAGAATGCATCGTTTTGCTTTTACGGCTGATGTCATAAAAATGTACAGAATGATTCTCATTGATCCTAGCCAACATAATTTACAACGTATTTTGTGGAAGGATTCTGCTACTGAACCGATTAAAACGTACCAACTTTGTACTGTGACGTATGGAACTACAAGCGCTCCATACCTAGCTATGAGGTGTTTAAAACAACTGGCATTAGATGGTCAAAAAGAGTTTCCTTTAGCGTCTATGGCAATTCAAAACAATTTTTACATGGACGATGTCCTAACTGGTTCAGCAGATTTAGAATCAGCTAAAACTTTACAAAGGGAGTTAATAAACTTGTTTGAAACATGTGGTATGGCATTTCACAAGTGGTGTAGTAATGACTCAAGGTTACTGGAGATTGTGGGAGCTTCTGAGAGTTATAGCTTTAACCAGGTAGAAGAAACTAAAGCATTGGGGCTCATATGGGATCCAAAGAGTGACACTTTGAAATTTCACGTATCAACGACAGAGCAAAACCAATTTACGAAAAGAGGGGTGCTTTCAGTAATTGCACGTATATTCGACCCATTGGGTCTCTTAGGTCCTATAATTACGGTCGCCAAGGTATTTATGCAGGGGCTTTGGGTTTTAAAATCTCAGTGGGATGATAGGCTACCTGAGGATAAGTTAAAAGAGTGGAAAGAATTTCGGGAGTCCTTAGAATTAATTAATGAAATAAAGATCAATAGATTTGTATTAAGTGAGGATTTTGGAGTTTTAATTCTTAAGGGATTTTCCGATGCATCAGAAGTTGCCTATGGTGCAGTAATTTATGTTGTGAGTCAGAGCCATTCGGGTAAACTCACCTCCCATTTACTATGTAGTAAGAGCCGTGTGGCACCCATAAAGACCTTGACGATTCCAAGACTAGAACTTTGTGGTGCAACCCTTTTAGCAAAACTAATGCATAAAGTAATGTCAGCTCTGAAAGTACCTCGTTCTTCAGCGTGCTACTATTCGGACAGCACGATTGTTCTTTCATGGATTCTGAAATCACCGTCCGAATTAACGACATTTGTAGCTTCAAAAGTGACAACTATTCAATCTCTTACTGATGTGAAACAGTGGGGACATGTTAAATCATCGGACAATCCCGCAGATTTAATTTCAAGAGGATGCAAAACTAAAGATCTAATAAACAGTAGCCTGTGGTGGAATGGTCCACAATATCTAGTTCAAGACAATGATTCGTCATACGTACCTGAATTCACTGAAGTTCATTCCGATAATGAACAGTTTTACTGTGAAATTAAGAACCCTAGCAAAGTGTCTGGTAATGCTACGATGATTAGTTCTGCAAGCTCATCAGTGCTGGATGATGTATTGAGCTGCAGTAATAACTACTTTAAAACTGTACGTATTCTGTGTTATGTGCTACGATTCATAAACATTCTAAAGAGACGTCAGTGTTTTTCAGGTAGAATCTGTATTGAAGAATTTAGGATCGCTGAGCATCATTTGGTTCGAGACGCTCAGAAAGCATTTGACAAGAAAACAGTCGCAGGTTTTAGTAGTTTAAAGCCATTTGTAGACAAAGAGGAAATTATGAGAGTAGGTGGACGGTTATTACAAGCTGACATTCCCTATGAACAAAAATGTCCTATTATATTGCCTAAGAAGCATAAATTAACTGAGAAAATATTTTTTACTTATCATTTAAAGTTTCTTCACGTTGGTCCACAAGGGTTACTAAATGTAGTTCGATTAAAATTTTGGCCATTGGGTGGTAGAGATTTGGCGAGGAAAGCAGTACATTCCTGCATTACATGCTTTAGAAATAAACCACTTTTGAATTCTCAAATTATGGCAGATTTGCCGAAAGATCGAGTAATAGGGACTTATGCTTTCAATTGTGCCGGATTAGATCTGTGTGGGCCATTCTATGTGACGTACAAAAACCAACGTAAGGGAACTTTAAATAAGATTTATGTTTGTGTTTTTATATGTTTTTCAACAAAAGTCATTCATCTCGAGGTCTTAAGTGATCTAACGTCGGATGCATTAATCGCAACATTGAAGCGTTTCTTCGCTAGAAGAGGCAAACCGGCTAAAATGTATTCAGATAATGCCACAAATATGGTAGGTGCAAAATCAGAACTAACTAGCTGTCGTGGCCGTCACGAAACTTTCTTCTATATCTATCTTATGAATTCCAGTTACAAAATAAAATACGTACTCGCCCGAATAATTGGAAACAGCTCCAATTTCCCAATTATCGTAATAACCCTGCAAATGCAGAATCAATGAACGAAATTGGAAATCATTGCAAAAGCCTTGTTTAGATTAATTGCAAACATTTTATTTGTTAGTAAAAAGAAATTGGCAACAGTTAAAAATTTCAAATCATTGAAAGTTTTCAGCTGTTTTGATAATTAAATAGCGTGAAAGCGATTTTTTAATGAATTGATTTTTCGCATTGTTGACTAAGCGCAAAAATCACCCCACCCTCCCTCTGGGGCGATTGGCGCCAAAATTTAATCGATGCTTGCTTCCATATTGGGTTAGTGTTATTCCAAATTTCATTCAAATCGCAGCAATATTTCTCGAGATACAGTAGGTGCAATGACAAAATAAGCACTTTTGATTGCTCCACCCCCCTTTGAGATATTGACACACAAATTGAATCAACGATTGTACTCAATAGGGTCTACCTATGGACCAATTTTCGTTTGATTCCGTCTGTTTCTTCCTGAGATATAGCAATCACCCCCGCGCAGAACACGTGCGATTTCTCCACCCCCCTTCAAGATACTGACACACAAATTGAATCAGCACCTGTACTCTATAGGGTCTACCTATGGACCAATTTTCGTTTGATTCCGTTTGTTACTTCCTGAGATATAGCAATCACCCCCGCGCAGAACACGTGCGATTGCTCCACCCCCCTTCGAGATATTGACGCGCAAATTGAATCAGCATCTGTACTCGGTAGGGTCTACCTATGGACCAATTTTCGTTTGATTCCGCCGGTTACTTCCTGAGATATAGCAATCACCCACGCGCAGAACACGTGCGATTGCTCCACCCCCCTTGGAGGAATTCGCTAAACAAAGTCAGGTGCACCAGTTCACATGGTGGTATATATGTGAAAAAATTTTTGTTCGATTTCATGCAGTAGTTTTTGCTCTAGCGCGGCCACAAAAACTGGTCACACACATACAGACTCACACACACACAGACACACACACAGACACACAGACAGACATTTTCCAAAAATGGTCGAAATGGACTCAGCGCACCTCAAAACGTGCAAATCCGTCAAAATTCGACATTCGAAAATTTTCACGAAACCAATACTTTCTTCTATATAATAGATATAGAAGAAAGTAAAAAAGTGGTCAAAATTAGTAGCAACTCCAGATAACGAGCTTTCAGCTTTTGTAACTTCTGAAGGTATCGAGTGGAAGCTTATTCCTCCCAGGTCACCTCATTTCGGGGGATTGTGGGAAGCAGGAGTAAAAAGCGTAAAACATCATTTAATAAGATCTACTGGGAACCAGAGATTTAATTATGAGGAATTTGAGACCATCATTTTACAAATTGAGTCCATCCTAAACTCTCGCCCATTAACACCCATGTCATCAGACATTGACAGTTACGAGGCACTGACGCCTGGTCATTTTTTGATCGGACGGTCAATGAGTGCAGTGCCTGAGCCCGAGCTGACCACTTTGCTTGACAACAGGTTAAGTCGATGGCAGCGAACTACAAAGGTTATCCAGAGTGTTTGGCGAAAATGGAAGAGAGACTATTTGAGCACGTTACAGCAGCGGTCCAAATGGATGATTGAGAAACAAAACTTAAAAGTAGGCATGATGGTTAATGTAGTGTACAAATTAAAGAAGACTCCTTGCCATGCACAAAATGGCTTCTAGGTAGGATTACTGAGGTGTACCCTGGCGAGGATCAAAGAGTTCGAGTGGTAAAAGTCAAAACGCAAAGCGGAGAATACAAGAGAGCAGTGACTAAAATTGCTGTCTTGCCGTTGGAAACTTGAATGATCTTGCAGCTAACTGTATTCGGTTTTTGTGTATATTACTTTGTATGTTACTTGTTTTATTTTGTGTATATTACTCAGTACATTTGCATTTATGTTACAAATTTTAATATTAATGAAAAATAATGTTGTGGTCACTATGTGCAGATAGTTGAACATTTTGTGCCAAAATGTGTCAAGGCGGGAGAAAATGTTAAGAACAACTCAACTCAAAAGACGCAGCTGCCTGCAACGGTTGCCTTAGCAACCTTATTCTATTCTTTTCAGAATTTGATTTTGTTTTTAATTGAAGAAAGGAGAAAATAGTGTTTGTGTGTGAGTTAAGTGCTTAAATAAAACTTATTAAATATAAAATGGTCCGTCGATTTCTTTAAATGTTGTTACGCAGCAAACAATAAGTTTCGTTTCAAAACGCAAGAATTGGATTGTTACAATTTATGTATTACATTTGAATGTTAATTAAAAAAGCATCAACAAGATAACGCATTAACAATCTGCATTCTAGCTTAGCGTTAATCTTTAAAGATGTTTTGCTTACATTGAATATTTTTTTTATTATAAAAAACGTTTTTATGTCCTAATACTTTTGTAAACGAAAAAATGAACTGAACTCTGTCTTTGTTAATTTTACCTTGTAACCTGTATCTTTGCCTCATAAAAATGTTTAAAATAGGTGGCTCTCATTACTAATACCGAAACGCAGAAAATAATTGTTGAAAACAAAAAAGTATTTTAATTCACCAAGTTTTTGAAAGGAACAAAAAATAATAACATAATTTCTCCAGGCCTCTTACAGATTTAAGGCTTCCGTAGAGATTCCAATCATCTTATAGATTGCCTGGAAAATTAATAATAATAATACTAAATATATATATATATATATATATATATATATATATATATATATATATATATATATATATATATATATGTATGAGGAGGAGGGCGGCAGATTTAAGTCTGCCTAGGGGCGGCAAAGAGCTAAATTCGGCCCTGCTTATAACCAGACGAAGTATCCTCTCCTCCACCCAAATATACCATTAACGCTGTACTATTATGATATCTAACCTGGGGATTGAATTGACTATTATTTTTACTCTAGGTAAGTGAGTTAGCATTAACTTGTAAATTGGTCAGCTCCTCCTCCCTTCCTTCCCGACCCAACCATTTTTCCCCCAAACTGTTTCAAATGCTAAAAAAAAAAAACCTTTTTGATACAAAATGAACAGTAAACTTATTTAAAGTTGGTAAATGGGTTTCCTTATAACAAGGCAAAGTAAAACCCTTCCCCCACCCAAATATGCCAATAACGTTACACTAGTATGACGTCTCACCTGGTGATTGATTTGAGGATTATTTTCCCCCTAGGTATATATTGTTTTTCAGACGAAGTGTTTCTTTTTTCAGTCCGACCTTCACAAAGTATACTTCCATTCAATATCTGAATTTAAACTTATGATTCATTTCATCCCCTCCACCAGCACCAATCTTCAGTTTTGGAGGAAGAAAAGAAACGGTTCGCCCCAAGATCATAGCAAACAGCAAAATAGCACTGTTTCCCCTTGTTCTCATAATGTTTTCCCATTATTTTCACACAAAACTGAAAAGAAATCAAAGTATCAGGTTATATGTCAGTCCCCATCACTGCCTTTCCTTTCTCTTATTGGACAAAGCTCATGAGCTAATAGGAAAGAGTAACCAACAGAACAAACTGAAACGCTACAAGCCATCAGTAGAGACTAAGGCTTTGAAATGAGGTTAGACGGGATGATAAAAAAAATAAAAGTTTGGAGCGGGAAGGTAGGAAAAGGGGAGGAGCAATCTGTACAGAAGTTAAACAACATGAGAGGTTATGATCAAAAAAGCAGTGTTCGTTTAACCCTACACTGCATGGTTTTTTGTTCTTTGAATGACATATATATGTTTTTTAGTGTAATAAGAAAACATTGGAACACAGTTTTAAAAAAATAATTTTGAAGATAGATGGTTATATTTACTTCAAGGACACTTAATACTTGCTTTTTAGCCTACTTTCCCGTTAAAAATAAAAGAAAGACGAAAAAAGTATTAAAAGTAGCTTAATGCATCTAAAAAATATCGCCAAGTCCAAAAAATATCGCCAAGTCCAAAAAATATCGCCAAGTTAAAAAAATAAAAAGGTAAAATGAATATCGAAAAATTAAAAATTTGAAAGTAGGGTATTGAGATGGGGAATTTGTGTGTCGGTCGGTCGGTCGGTCGGTCTGTCTGTCCCCCCCTAATAACTTTTGAATGAACATTCCGATTTGGACAAACTTTTTTTTGTTGGAAAGATCTCGGCGAGTACAGCTCATTCCCATATTTGATTTTTTGATTTGAACAATTTTTGGTTCAACTTTGAGAAGTTCAAAAAACCGGTCTCGCGATACTAACTTTTTAATGAACAGTCCGATTTGAACAAACTTTTTTTTGTTGGAAAGAACTTTTCAAGGGTACTTCATTCCCGTATTTACATTTCCGATTTGAACAATTTTTCGTTCAACATTGAACCGCTCAATCAAGCTGTCACCCCTAATAACTTTTGAATGAACAGTCCGATTTAAACAAACTTTTTTTTGTTTGAAGCATCTCGGCAAGGATACTTTATTACCGTATTTAAATTTTCAATTTGAACACTTTTGGTTCAACATTGAATCGTTTAAGTAACCTTTCTCCACCTAATAACTTTTGAGTGAACCGTCCGAATGGAATAATTTTTTTTTGTTCGAAAGATCTCAGCGAGTGCAGCTCATTCCCATATTTGATTTTTCGATTTGAACAATTTTTGGTTCAACTTTGAGCCGTTCAAAAAACCGGTCTCGCGATACTAACTTTTGAATGAACAGTCCGATTTGAACAAACTTTTTTTTGTTGGAAAGAACTTTTCAAGGATACTTCATTCCCGTATTTACATTTCCGATTTGAACAATTTTTCGTTCAACATTGAACCGCTCAATCAAGCTGTCACCCCTAATAACTTTTGAGTGAACAGTCCGATTTAAATAAACTTTTTTTTGTTTGAAGGATCTCAGCAAGGATACTTCATTACCGTATTTAAATTTTCAATTTGAACACTTTTTCGTTCAACATTGAACCGTTCAAGCAACCTTTCCCCACCTAATAACTTTTGAGTGAACCGTCCGAATGGAATAAACTTTTTTTTGTTTGAAAGATCTCGGAGAGGCTTTCCCATACATTCCCATATTTCGTTTTTTGATTTGAACCATTTTTCGTTCAATATTGAACCGTTCAGAAAAAAAAATTAACATTAGCGTCTACGGGGAATTTAAGTTGAATGTTGATCCTGAACTTAAAGTCGGATTTCCTTCAAACTAACTTTGTAAGAAAATGGTTTTGATAAATAATGTTTGTAATGTACTTTTCTGAGTAATCTTCTGTGAGGACTCTGATTCCGACTCCGACTCCGCAAACATGGCGGAAATGCAGGCTTAGAAAAAAAAAATTACTGACAGTGCAGACGATTTTTTGTTTATTTATTCACTTATTTTATTTTATTTAAAATTATTATTATTATTTTTTTTTTTTTGGCAGACGATGTTTTTTTTGTAAC
>JAXGGA010013947.1:0-33562 GCA_038373865.1 Uloborus plumipes
CGAATAGACCGAAATTGCAACCGCTACTGGAAGTCGAATTACGATACGAATTTCGAAAAGTAATACTCCCAACATTTATGCAAAATTAGGGCCCAAGTAGAGGAGGCAGGGGAGGGAAATTTCTAAGAACAGAGTTCCAAAGAAGGTTGTTTTGAAGGTAAAATGTCTGAAATCGTTTGTCAAAAAAAAAAAAAAAGTCTAAAGCGAATGATACCAAGAACAAAATGCGTTTTTGGGAAAGAAAACAAAATCATAAAATTTAAAAAAAGTAAGAAATTCTTTTGTGTTAGAATTTTATAACTCCCTCTCACACAATTAGTAATTCATGATTTCTCTCTACTTCTGATCCAAGTTTCAACTTGACGCCATTTCATGTTATTAATTTATTGACACATATAAAAGCTGCCACTTTTTTCACATGCACTAAAGCTATTTATGAAAAATCATAATTTTGTCGAATTAGATGTGCCGCGCATGCGTAGTATATTGAAAACGCGACCAAGTCTCTGTGCTAGGAGGTTTGCAGTTTAGTTCAAGGGTAGGGTAGATACACTAACTAGCTGATAAGTACACTGAAACACCCGTTTGGGTTCAGCCACAGCCGGCAAATACAAATCGCTATAACCCCTTTCAAATGTAGAGGAATTTACAACGCTAGATAGGCACAAATAAGCAGGGAAACTCCGGGCGAAACGGATGCTTGTTTTTAAATATTTCTCAGTGTCAAATCTGGCAAAAACTGCTGAAAAAAATTCTGCTGCCAGAGCCAGTTGTCTCCCCTCCCCGATTTTGAGAACATTTTTTGTTTCCATGATGTTTTTCTGTAAGATGAAATCGAGAAAAAAACTCATTGTCCCCCCTCCCGCTCCAGAAAGTTGTGAGATGACGTAACTGCATGTAATGATTTTACGTATGTATGATAAAATTTATTGAAGTTGTTTGTTGAGAAATTTGCTAACAACTAAATTCTTTCACTGAATTTCCTTTTTATGTCGTAATGAGTGAGCGCATATTACATGTGCATGTTGTCAAATTATGAGAGGATATCGACAAAAATAAAAGGCAGATTTGATAGTGCAACTTTTTCCCGTCTATCACAAGATTCTGTTTTTTTTTTTTTTGGTGTCAGGAATTTATTAGCAGAAAAAATTAATTATGTCCCACAACTTGTGAACTAATCTTTAAAATGGACATAATTTAAAATATACTTAATACTTTTCATAGTATAATGGAAAAAGGAATTAGATGAGGATATCATTACCTCAAGTAGGCAATGGCATAGTTAAGAAAAAAAAAGGGGAAGGGCAGGGGTGATACGGCTAGTTTTAGCTCTTTTTTATTGTCAAAAAAGGAAAGTATCTGAGTTTCGAAGGAGGATAGTTCCCTAAATCCCCCTCTCCCCCTAGATTCGATCCCTGACAGTAAATGTCAAAAAAAAAAAAAAGAAATATTTCTTAAGAAAGTTGTTTTTTTTTTTTTTTTTTTCTAAAATTTTAAATGTTTTGTTTGAAAAGTTTCTGTTTTCGGAATTTTTTTATTTTGGAATTTCTTTTTTTAGTTTCCAAGTTACTGTAAACTGAAGTTTAATGATATTACTGCAAAAAGTTTTACTTTCTGCAGTATTTAGGGCTCTCGCATAGTATTCAAGAATAAGGATTTTTTAAATTTATTTCTCATTTTGGACTAGCTAGTTACTCAGAGTGGTGAAAATGGAAACACGAAACGGAAAGGGGGATCTGAAGTTCATATTTTTTGTACGCCAACTGACCATGGATCATATTTTAAAGTTTAAACATGAACTGTTGCCCCATTGAAACTTCTATTGCATTCGGAAATGGTAGTTGCGACCATTTTTGAAATACGTTCAATCTCTCATCGTTTTATCATAAATGTAGAGTTAAAAAAAGTGGATGAACAGAGCTGAGGATATTGTATTAATTATAAGACACTTTTTAATCAGTCCTACAGAAATTTTCTTATTTTTTTATTTGTAAGAAAAGCAGTCGAAAACTTCGTATAATTAATGAAGTTAAAAATGCAAGACAACGTGTTCAAAAGTACAAATAAAATGTTTAAAAAGAGTTAGAAAACTCTAGCAAATAGCCATTTCGGGGCCATTACAAATGAAGCCCCATCATCAGTGCAAAAAGATGATGGCTCACTGCCCACAGTCAAGTGAACCAGGAATGCGAGAAACGCGAGGGCAAATAAACAGAACAGAAAGAGTAGGTACGCAGAAACTATTGCATCATGGGTTAAACACAACTGCGCGACAAAGATTACGTCACAGAAGAAAAAGTTTTTAAATAAAAGATTTCCAAATGTTAGGGAAAGGAGGGGTGCTAGACAGATCGTTGACAACTAAATCAGAATTTTTCCAGATATAATAGGATTCCCAAAAATCTAAATCAAAAATCGAAGAACAACTATGGATAATTTTTGCAGAGGAAAAATCAAAAATATTGCCACATGACCAACAGTGTTGGGCAATGGAAGAGCGTTTGAAATCCTGTTTTTTAACATAATTTTTATGTTCTTTAACACGGAATTTTAGAGCACGTCGTGTCTGTCCTATATAAGTTAACTTACACTGGCATGAAATATTATAAATACCCCATCTATCAAGACCCTGAACTGGATGTTTGAGTTGCGAAAATTGTAATTTATTTACTGGAGAAAAGGCGACAGAAAATTTGAACTTTTTTAAAATTCTGGCAATCTGAAAGCTGATTCTGGGAAAATATGGAAAAACAACGGTGTTGGAATAGTTCTCCGAATTAGACGTTTGATTTCGACCAGTAAGATTGATTAATTTCTTATAAATGTTATTTATGACACTGACTGTGAATCCCCGGTCCATAGCAATGCTTTTCAAATAATTAAGCTCAGCAGAAAGTAAACTAGAATTAGAACAAATGGACAAAGCACGGGAAACAAAAGTTCTAAAAACAGTTAATTTTTTGTTTGGGGGATGCGCAGATAATTTATGTGGGCGGAAGAGTAACAGCAAAGGGTTTGCGAAAAACAGTAGTGTCGATAGTATGATCTTGACGAGTGATGGAAACATCCAGAAAAGAGAAATGACAGTCAGATTCAACTTCTATGGTGCATTGGATGTGCGGGTCGATGGAATTTAACACAGATAAAAGATTGTCATGGTCGCGGAGAGACGAGTCGAAAAAAAAAAAAATTTTAACTTCATTTTTTTATTTGTTTTAAAAGTATTGCTCACTACAGACAAATCCAATTACAGTGCCAAAAATCCAGTAAAAGAAATACAATAACAAATTATACATTTAAAATGTTCAATATATAGACTTAAAATTACAAAGTGACATTCAAAATATCTAAACTATGACAATAAGTATTTAAAAGTTCGTAAAATTTAGAGAGACCAAAATTGTCAACACAGTTAAATCTCTGTTAAATACTAATTCACCAATGAAGAGCAAAATAAAATTTTAAACACAGTGATGTTAACCCTTTATGCCCTGACGGTACTCAGAAGAACCGCTTGCATTAATTTAGTACTAATGAATCCAAAATGGCTGGAATCTGCTTGTAATGGTACAGTCATAAAAAAAAAAAAAAAACGAAACACTCGCTCGTATTCGAAGACTATTAACACTAGAGACACGTGTAATATGTTATTTTTTTTCAGGAATAATGTGTTCTATAAATTTCTAGTGGTAAATTGTTGATAAAGGGTCGTCTTCATACAAAAATCGGCATCAACTTTAAAATTTTCTATGAAACCCCCCTTCTTTTTCACATATTTGGGATCAGCAACATCATTTAACTTTTAATACCAAATCGTTTTAAATTTGCTCCAGCCGTTGCTTCACAATTGAACTGAGAAAAAACCGTCCCGTAATGTTATAAATATTTTTGATACTTGGGCATATAATACCTAAACCACGATAGGTACGGCAAAGTTTGTTATTTTATATTAAAGTATGAACCAACCCAACAATAAAAACGTCATTGACTTCCTCTCAGATAATATTTTGAATTTTTTATGAATTATGAAATTAATATTCGAAAAAATGATGATCTGGAACCATATAATATTTTGATGGAGAAACAATCTAGAAGGGGTTTCAAAGGAGAATCCAAAATGGGAGCCCAAAATATCCAGTAGTTTTCTAGATATACCAAAAGAACCATTTTTAGGGACCATATACAACTGTGCAACCTCAAACAATAGCAGGGAATTTCTATGCAAAGAAAGAGGAATATGCTCAGCATTTTTATATAGTAATTAGTTTTCAACAGTTATAATATATTGAAAGCAAAACTCTAATAAAACTGCTGAGTATATTTTAAAACTGGTAGACAATCCCATTTTTTGTCTATTAGTGCCCATTAGTCTACATGCTCATTAGTCTACATTCATGCAACATGTAGCAATTCAGAAAACTTTTTACGTGGACACTTGATTTTCATAGAAAACTGTGGTGCCTCAGAAGGTTATTTGGAATAATTTGTGACGATTAGACGTTTTTTTTAAATTCTGAGCCACGGTTTTAACATTTTTGCCAATCCTAATACAGTAGTTGAAAAATACAAGAGGTTGCTTTTAAGTTGTAACCTCTTTTTAGAAGGTGTCTGCTGCAACTGTTAGTGCGTAGCTAAAAGTATTTATCTTTGTTTAATCAAAAAGATAGAATGTTGCGTTTTTCCCTTGAACTCTACACAATAGGATTTTCTCTTCCAAATTTCAAAAAATATTATAACTTTAACAAAACCCGAGAATTTTTAATTAATTACGAAAAGCAAACGTATTGTTGCGAGTAGCTTTAGGTAATTCAAACGAAAAAATATGATTTGTCTACTCTTTGTAAATTTCGACCTTGAAAGTAGCATTTTAAATGTGGTGGTGGTCCCTAAATCTGTGGTCGGCCCTAACTTTTGTTCTACTGGTCCTAAAGTGATGCCGCTTGGTACCCAGCATACTTTTGGCCCTCCGTACCTAAATATGTAATCAAATGTAGGGGTTCCCATTTGAAAATTCAGAGCTTCAGTTCATTTCACTTTGTATATAGCCCCTTATCAAAATTTTACTCACATAGTTTTTATTTATTTATTTATTTATTTAAAGTATTGCGCACTACAGACAAATCCAATTACAGTGGCAAGTAAAACAAGTACATATAAAACAAATTATACATTAAAAATATTGAAACATATAGACTTAAAACAATTAAAAGGCAGGTTTAAAATATCTGAGACACGACAAGGAGTTAAAATTTTGTAAAAATTTAAAAGACAACAAACGAATTAAAACAAATTACACATTTAAAATTTTTAAACAAATAGACTTAAAATTATTAAAAGACATATTAAAAATATCCAAAACGCGACAATGAGAGTTAAAAAGTTTGTAAAATTTAAAAAGGCAAAAATTATCAACGTAATTAAACTTTGTAAAAATATTTGTAAAACACAAATGACTCTAAAAGAAGACTTTAATCCATGTCAAAAGATACCTTTGTTTTATTCTTGGCAAGTATAGCAGCCGAATAATTCAGAGTGTTTCGTTTTTTTTTCTATGACTGTACCATTGCCAGTACTTAGCTGAGAGGCCGGCAGTTGGTGTCAGTGATCGGAAACTATTTTCTTCGAGGCTAGTGCCGGCCCAAGTGATTGTCAAAATTTTAATACTCTGTAAATGTGCAACTTAATGTTTTTTCAACTAAGATTGCAAAAAAAAAAAAAAAAAAATACAAATAATCCAGGGTAAAAGGATTAAAACAAGTTATTAGTGAAATCTGTAAAGTTTATTCAAGGTGCATTCGTTTCGCTTCCCTTCACAAAAATTTTTTGTTTCAAATTAGATCTGCAAATTTTGGACAACTTTCTGCATTGCAGTGTGTAGGAGGATAGTATGTTGCCTAGTACGGTTTTATTGATTGAGTTTTACTTAACTGCCAGGAAGAAAAAAGACGCGAATTGTATAAGTATAGAAACATTACATTGTCGGATTGAAAATATTCTGAGCCAGTCTTGCAATCTGTTCTTGTACGTGGTACTGATGGACAGATAACAATATCGACCCATTCATTTATAAGTTCTCTGTGCTTCGCTTGTCTCGTTCGGTAGAATAACAGATGTAAGTAAAGCGCAGCGTGAAATCGGTTTCGCTGGCACGCCTCTGAAAAGCGCAAAATAGCAGTGCAAAGAGTGTTGCTGAATATCTCGTATTTTGGGCTTCAGCACGTTTAACACAAGACTCGCAAGTTCAATGGCGTCCAGTCACTACTGCTACGGTGTTGTGGGTTTATCTATGGGTAAGGACTATAGTGTGACATCGAAGGCAAAACCTTGATTATTCAAGACATCTATGTGAAAAAATGCAAAACATTATTATTAATTCAATTGCCATTTAATTTCCTTTCCCAAAAATAAATGGAAACGTATTGCCATGCATGCCACCCAATTTATTTAATACTAGCAGCGTGGTCCGGTTCTGCACGGGATCTACCTTGAGAATAAATGTTATGTCAAGTGAAGCGTGATAAAAAGTCCCGAGTAGATTACTGGCACATAGTTCAAAATATTAATCAATCGCCAAAAATATTTGAAACTCCCCGCTACAGAAAAAGCCTAAAAGCGAAAGCAAGAACTTTATTTGTTTATGTACGAGAACAGGACCGTATTTAAGGGGTGGGTTTTTAGGGTTCAAACCCCCTGCGAAATTTTACAAAACTTCTAAAAAATGCTTTTCATAATTTCTTACTGAAAAAATTATCGTTGCAATTTTATTTTAATTTTCTTGCTTATTTTGAAACTGCATTTGAAAAATGACACTGTAATTATTGAATATTTCTACAAATTAAGTGTTTTTTGTGCAGTATTTATTTTAATTGTAGTTATTAAACATAATTTCTTAACAATACACCTTTTCCTTCAAATTTTTATACCACTTAAAAACACCAAAATGCTTCTCATTTGAAAGTACCAAACTCTATATTGAACACATCTTATAAGTGTCCCCCCCCCCCGTAAGACAGAAATTTCAAAGTACTCCTTCGAATGCGCGTAAACCCATCTATTCAGATTTTTTTTTCTTCATTGAAAAGATGAGTCTTTTTTTTTTTTTACATTTTTCATGTTAATACCCTTTTAACATCTGATGTAACAAAAATCAACAGAATATAGAACATGATATCAAATTATAAAATTTTATTGACTTTGCAGATTTCATGAGAAATACGTTCGGTAAAACCCTCCCAGAAACTAACGTCTGGTTACGGCCCTGTTCGAGAAGAAAAAATGGCGATACTTTTTTTCTTTTCAATAATTTTTTTCATGCTATTTAATTTCTTTCTTCTTCTTCGTGCAGATGATTTAATCCAAGTTAAAATGAATACTTCAAAATTTAAAAATGCCCATATCTTTTTTCTAGGTGAAGTTAGCGCTTAGGAGTTTTCGAAACCTTTGGAAGGAAATCCTCCTAAAAGGTATTTTTCGAGCTTTCCAATGAGACCGAAATCAAGAAAATCCAATAGTTATTTGACTGTAGAAAGAGCAGTTTTAAGCCATTTTGAGTCCTTAAATAGAAATTCGAACGGTTCCGTACATTTTGGAGCTCGAAAGCCCCTTATACGACCCTTTCTGGGTGCATAAGGCCAAATTTGGTCCAGATCCGACGTAAACTGTGGATTTGTATAGGGAACATACACACGTATATTCTCTTTTATTTATACGGACATACTTTTACACTATCTACCGAAACGAAGGTACTCACATGGAAGTAAGAGTTTATTTCTCAAAAACTTACGTTGATATGCAAATAAATAATCAAGGGAGTAAAATGAACATGTATTTAGCATGATCTTTAGGATTTCTAATGTTCAATACAAAAATTAATTTCATAGCAAGGATCAATTGATTACACAGGCCAACGATGAAAAAACTTTTTTAATGAAAATACCTTATTCTTATGTTGTTTAGGTTGCTGAATCCAAATATGATGCTTAAAAAGTTGTATCACCCACCATTTATTCACATTTTATAGTTACATTCATGAAATAAAGAAACATTTTTAGAATTTAACAGCTTTTTCATAGTTAAGATAACATGAAAAAATAGGTCTAATGAACAAAGATGATGTTGGCAGCACTGCTGAAACACATGCTACAACATGATGGGGGATTACTGTTGGTCACTTCACCGGGAAGTTCAGCAAGCTATTCATCGCAGGAAAAGCTACACAAGAAGCTTCAAGGAAAAAAGGGAAAGAAAATATAAAGCAATTCCAGTTGACAAGTGAACCTTGTATCATCACATAAAATTACTATTCCAAGTATTTTACTGTAAATACAAACCATTTTTACGATTCTACAGTGTTTCATTGATTTCCCTATATACTGTAAATGGGTATTAGACTATATAATAAAATATATTTTGCTTGGAAACTAAGGGTGATACATAAAAACTACAAGCAGATTTGGATTCAGCACATAAAAATCTATCAAGATCAGCTATTAAAATTAAAAAAGTTTTCAAAAAGGTTTTTTTTGTTGGCCTGTGTTACCAAACGGTTCCTTTTTTGATTAGAATGAAAGAAAAATATATTGAGAGATTCCAATTCAGTTTTTACAACATATTGGAAATCATTTCACGAAATCTAAGAGCACGGCCACCTATTTATTTCTACTTTCTTCTAAACTAATTTATTGTCGTCCTTTCTTTTAACACTCAAACATGAAATATATAACTATTGATAAAAAATAAAAAGAAAAGTAACCTGGTATTGCTTTTGGTAACAACTAGGAGTAGTGGAATCAATCGAAAGTAAATTTTCATATTCGTCCAACAGATGTCGCTATTCTACTTGCACATGAGTTGGCTCGGTTTCGGTTGGCTTTGCATTCCTTAATCACTTACCCGCGGCCAGCGGCGTTGCTCGAAGAAAAAGTAATTGAGCCTTTAACTTCTAAAAAATGTTAACTGTTCAAGATTGCAAAAAAAGGTGAAAAAAAATTATTTTTAAATGCAACAGAAATTCTTTTTCAACATTTTCCGGTCTAAGACCGAACGTCACTTGGGGCGCCGTTGGTGAAGATGACCAAGCCCGAGTTCCGCTCGGGGTTAAGTTTGAGATCATTTAGCTATAAAAATACGGTTTATATACGTTTTAATCATTTTTAGATATTATCTAATAACCTTTTACTTTTCCAAAAAAATATAGAAGGCACACCAAGCAGAATTAACTGCAAGAGACGCTGTAGAATTGAGGCATAAATACGAGTTAGTGCAATCTTGCGATAGCCATACCATACTAAAAGCAATTTACCATAAAGCAAATTTTGCTAAATAACGTTTATGTACAAATTTCACCTATTTTTGAACATTGTTCAAGTTTTAATTAAATCCGTGCGAATTTTTATGGTTAAAAATGATATTTTCCAATGCAAAACCTTTTTTTAAATTCCTAACATACATTTTTCGACAATTTCTTACTAAAAATCAGCTGTTGTTTCACTAAAACAGTTCTTTTTCATCATGAAAAAGAGCACCTTGAAGTATTTAAGAAAATTTAAATTACTAACATAAACATTTTCCAAGTACTGTCGTCCTCGCTTAATCGGGTAACGGATAAACGAATATCCAGCTTATACGAATAAAACATCCCGGAACCAATGCCATAAATGCAATGTTAAAAATCCCCGCTAAATCAAATACCCCGCTTAATCGAATAATATCTCTTGGAACCGACAGTATTCGTTTATGCGGGGTCGACAGTATTTTTAAAACAATCACGAAGCACTCCACAAATCCTCAATCTGGAGGGAGTATATATGCGGTCGAAAAGCTCAGATCTGAAAGTGTTAAAAAGCGTCAAAACCCAAGCCTACATATGCGTAACTAAATCAATTTATCAAAGCCAGTAGAGCAATTGCCATTTTTTGACCCCCACCCCTGCTCCTCCTCTAAATAATTGATCTGATAAGTGGAAGTTTAAAAACATTTTACGGATATTACTTCTCGTTTTCTAGAATGAAAGTGAAGACCATATATTTATATTGCTTTAAAATTTGAAATGCGCTTTAATATAGCAACAGTATCTTCGATCAATAATAAATTTCCAATTCAAGACACACCTACATCCTACATTTCATTATGAAATTAATTAAAAGCAATTATGGGTCACGTTCTAATTATCTTGGTTGGAGCATTCAAATAAACTTTGTCTACTGCTGAGAAAAACAAAGCTATCTGTCGACACAGTACTAATTTGTGCGACCATTCCTTCGTCTTTATATCAGAGGTTTTATGCAAAAATCCTGCTTAAAATTGGAGCACTTTAATAATTAATTATTAATGGTTAAATAATTAATTTGATTATTGAATATTGCTTTGTAGTTGGGTATGAGAAAGCATACCAAATTTGAAACGAGTCCGACCACAGGACGTGGGTGAAGATTGAATTGTAAGGTTCCATTACAGTGACTTATGCTTAAATAGTGTAGTAATAAAAGCTTGGTAAACAATGACAAATGATGGTGACTTGTTAAAAAAGGATGCTGCACTAAAGAGACGGTTAGTATGAACAATTTGAACCGGCACACATATCATACAGATTAGATTTACAGCGTGTATCGTTGTGATATTTTTATTTCTTATCACTCTTAATCGACGTTAATTCGCATTTTGGAAACTTTATACTGAGAGGAAGATTTAATTGTTAAATATGTCTTTGTCATGTTTCTTCCTGATAAAACGTGATTTTACACCCAAGAAAAGCAGTTTCTAACTTAAAAGCTGCTTGAGTTAAGGCTTGAATGGGTACAAACCACGGGAAATTTGTAAGCACTAACACAAAAAAAAAGTCTCTTTAAATCTATTTAAAAAACAGACAACTAGATTCATTCCCGTCGTCACAGTAATTTGAAAACTGATAGAAACATAAAAAATTGTCGACTGAGTATAAAATGCAATTCGTGATTGCTCAATAAAATAATATAACAAACAAAAGAGCCTCCTGATTCTCAGAATCAGGCGTAAAGAGGAGCGAGGTGCACGTAAAGATTTGGAAGCGCCAAGCAGAAAACATTGCCCATTTCGCAATTTATTTTACTATGTGGTGGTTCCACGCGTTCGGTGGTGCGCGATGTTGGGTTAGACGCTCCCATGGCGTAAATATTTAACCCTTTGGTTCCTTCGCGCAGCTTCAAGCCAATATATCTAAAATTATTACTGTAGCGTATATATGTAGAGGAAATGTAACGTTTAATTTTCTTTACAATTGTCACAAAATGGCTTTTGTGAAAAATATTGAATCAATCCTTAAGTAAAAAAAAAAAAAAAATCCCAACCAAATTTAGTGACATACTAGTATTGGCATTAAATTAAATACTAATCCTAGTATGTCAATGTAAACTTAGTTTGATCGAAACATAAATTGAACAAATCTTTAGAAAACGCAATGCGAGAAATGTTCCCTGGAGAAATATTCAATTTCCGTACGTATGGTTCACCCTCCACCCTCCCCTCTATCCATCAATAAAAAGTGATTGAAAATGTAGCCACAGTGCGCGCTCACCCTCACACGAAAGCTTTTATGTCAATAAGGCAAACAGAAAAATTTGTTAAAAGAAAAGAAAAAAAAAACCACATAACTTCGATGCATAAAATATCACTCCCCGAATTATTGGACGCGACATTTTGTGATCCGCAGCCGAGTTCTGGAGGGTTGTTACATTTTAGTAAACATATCATTAGAGCTCGTTGGACACGCACACGCACAGTGTACTGTAATGAAAATCGAAAATGCTTCAGTTTGTTAAACTAAAAATTACTTAACATTTGAAAGTAATTCTTTAAAACCATTGCTTAAACACTGCAGTTTTGTAATAAATAATACTCATTAGCAGATATTTCATTCATTTAATTACTAGATCTGGCTTTATTAATCAAAAATAGAAATTTAGTTCATTTAAAGTGTCCGCCTGAAACTACAATTTGCAGCACTTACTCAAGTAGATATAATTGAAGTGTCAATAGCAGAAAAAACATCTAAGTAAAGTTGTTAACACACTTCATTAGTATTTAAAGCACTCAACTCATTAAACAATCTCAAGTGATTTAAAATAACTGTTAGTCTGATTTTTCAAACTAAATTCTTTTAAAAGTACGTTTTAAAATTGAATAAGTACTTTGGTTTCCCACTAAGAAAACGCCAAGTATACATTTTGGATATTTAATATTTATGTTTATATGGACCCCTAATTCCTGCAATGGAGTTACATCACATGCATCTGAAGATAATTAATAAAGTGCCATCAATAATTTAACGTTTTAAAATTGAATAAGTACTTTTGTTTCCCACTAAGAAAACGCCAAGTATACATTTTGGATATTTAATATTTATGTTTATATGGACCCCTAATTCCTGCAATGGAGTTACATCACATGCATCTGAAGATAATTAATAAAGTGCCATCAATAATTTAACAAGTTCATCATAATGTTATTTATTTTTCTTTTTTTCGAACTATAAGTCGCCTTTTCCTTTTGGACTTATTCAAAATTCAAGCAGAGATGCCCCCACACTTAATTTTTCAGGAGGCGGATAGTATCAATTTGCCGCATGGAACTTTAAAGTATGTTCACCTTATAGGTTAACATTTTAATTCACTTTTAAATTTGAGTTATTATTCTCTAAAGTGCAGTTTATTGTAAATATGTAATCTAAAAAAGCAAGCTTTTTATTTTTTGAAACCAAATGAAACAGTTTTGAGAGTGTCGATGAAATCAACTGCAAAAATTAACGTCCTTTGAAATGTTTTCTGATTTGAGCTTATTTTTTCATTTTATTTCGCACTGTAGGTCTGAAATTTTGCATCGAAGCTGATTATTATTATTATTATTATTAAGACTGAATGACTGAAATAAATGTTGCAGTGTTAATAACAAATTAAAAAAAAATTGAATTTTGACATCTTGAGTTAAAATATTGCTTTTTGCAACCACACATTCCGATAGACAAGCGTGTTGGCATGCGTATGTGTAAAGGCGTATACTGCGTGTATGTAGAAGTGTGCATACAGGCGTGTGTGAGTGCAGGATATTCATACCTCCACCAGGAAGGTGTAGTCCGAGAACCTGCACCACCTAAAGAAGCAAGGGCAGGTAGGCGTCCATGTTTGTGGAGCACCCAGCATTCACCCTGAGGCAGGCTCCTGGTCCAAAATGAAACAAGTCACAATGGCAAACATAGTCGAAAGTGAAGATAAATACCAATTCAACATTGCTCAAAGAACAACTAAATGTTGTCATCTTGGATTCAAATTTTGTTTTTCGCAATGACGAGCTGCCATAGGTATGTGTGTTCATGTGTGTGTGTTTGTATAGGACCTGTTCTGCCGAGAACCACTGAAGAAGAGGGGGTCGCAGGAATAGATGGACTGGCGGAGATAGCTCTGGGTTCGCCATCTTGTACCTACCGCATGGCGAAGGCGTGGATACGATGGCGTGCATAGCGCCCCTGGCGGCACAGGATAGGGCAAGTGGTTTGGGGGCCCGCGATCAAGAAAAATAGCGCTATGAGTTACACGGAGAAATAATTTTTATATTTTAATACGGGGGGGGGGTGCACTTACAAATATTGCAGGGGAGCGCACCTTAGTCTATGTACGCTACTGCGTGGGCACCATGTCAGCAGTTGGTGAATAACGTTGGCAGGCTTCTAATTTGAAGGGGGACTACACGACGTCTGAGGTCCAAAAAGAAAACAATTATGTTTTTTGCAATAACGGTAGGTGAGTGTATGTGTGCTCTTTCGACAGCATGCCCTGCACGGTAGTGCATCGGGACTGTTGCTGACTCCATCTTGCTGCACCACCATGCCTGTATGGGCCCTCTGCAACGGGCGACAGACCAGAAGGGAACTGCTGTACAGAGGCGCTTTGCGTTGGCAAACTGCCAATTTAAATTCCTGATCTTTAAAAGTCCTTTTGCCCATTTGGCAAAGATCCACCAAAAACTGAATTTACATAAGAATGATCCCCTTCCGAGGAGGCTAATCCCCTCATTTGAACTCATGTACATTGAAGAACCTTTGTGTCAAATACGGCAAAGATCCGATGTAAACTGGATTTGTATCAGGAAAATCTCCAGGGAAGCAAACTTTCATAGGGGAAGAGAAACCCCAAATGTAAATTCCTATCAAAGGACCTCATAGCCACTTGAGGCAAAAATTTGACGTAAGGAGTCAATTTCTATGAGGAAAAAATCCCAAAGGGGTGGACCTCCCCCCCCCCAACTCAAGGGGCAAAAATCAAATTTTATAAATTTGTAGCATCAAAGGACTTTTGTGCCAAATTTGGCACAGATCCAGAATAAGCAGAAGATTTGTATAAGATAAACCACATAGGAGGGGGATCGAACCCCTCAAATTAGCGATAGCATCCATATGAAAATTCTATAGCATTGTAGGAATTCTTCGCCGATTTTTGCAAAGATCCGTTATTCAATTAAAGGACAAAAACGAAAAGAGGGGAGATTGACCACATGGAGAGGGAGGGTCAAAAACCTACCTCCATGAATTCCTGATCTTCAAAAGACATTTATGCCAACTTGACAAAGATGCGGCATAAACTAAATTTGTATAAGAATGATCCCCATGCAAGGAGGAGATTCCTCCATGTGAATTCATGAACATTGAAGAACCTTTGTGGCAAATACGGCAAAGATCCGACGTATCCGACGGAAACTGGATTTTAACAAGGACCTCTCCACCTAGGGGGACAAAAGCACCCCTATGTGAATTTTGGAGCAAGGGCCGCTGTGCCCAATTTGGCAAAGATCTAACCTAAGCAGTGGATTGGTATAAGGAAAACCCACATAGGCTGGGTTAAACCCTCCTCTTCCCCTAAATTAGCGAAAACATTTCAATAGAGTAAATTCTAGAGCATCAAAAGACCTACGGGCTTATTTCAGCGACATAAACTTATTTTCATAGCGACATGAACTTAATTTGTACGGCAGGAACAAAATTGGGGGTTGAGCCCCAGAAAGGGAGGAGGGCTCAATAAACCTACCTTCATAATCCTGATCTTCAAACGACTTTAATGCCAATTTGACGAAAATTCGAAGTAAACTAAATTTGTATAAGGAAAATCTCTATGCGGGAGATTGAACCTCCCCTCCCCCGATAGGGGCGAAAATCTCCTCATGCAAATTTATGAACATTAAATTGCCTCAGTGCCAAATACCATTATATATATATCCATTAGTTAGAAGTCAGCTTTCATGCAACATGCAGCAATTCAGAAAACTTTTTACGTGGATACTTGAAATCACAGAAAAATGTGGTATCTCGGGAGGCTATTCGGAATAATCTATAACGATTAGACGTTTTTTTTTTTTTTTTTTAATTCTGAGCCACGGTTTTAACATTATTGCCAATCCTAATAAAGTAGTTTATATAAATACAAAGACTTTTAAAACGTATCCTCTCTCCAGAAGATATGTGCTGTCTGAGTTAGTGCATAGCTAAAAGTATGCATCTATCTTTGTTTAAACAAAACGATTGAATGTTGCATTTTTCCCTTGAACTCTAACAGCATGGTTTTCTCGCCTAAGTTTCAAAAAATATTACAACTTTAACAAATCCCGAAAATTTTTAATTAATTACAAAAAGCAAACGTATTATAGCGATTAGCTTTAGTTAATTTCTTCGAAAAATATGATTTGTCTACTCTTTATAAACTTTGACCTTGAAAGTAGTATTTAACTGTTGGTGGTGGTCCCTAAATCTTTGGTCGGTCATAACTTTTGTTCTAATGGTCGTAAAGTAATGCCGCTTGGTACCCAGCTTACTTTTGGCCCTCCGCGCCGAATTATGTAATCAAATGTAGAGGTTCCCATTTGAAAATTCAGACTTTGAGTTCACACTTTGTATACAGCCCCTTATCAAAATTTTACTCATATAGTTTCAAAGAAGACTTTAATCCTTGTCAGAAGACACCTTCTTTTGTTCTTAGCAAGTGTAGCAGCCGAATAATTCAGAGTGTTTCGTTTTTTTTTCCTATGACTGCACAACTAGCTACTTGGCCCAGCTCTGCACGGGATCTATCTTGAGAAAAATGTCATGTCAAGTGACGCGTGTGTCTAAAAGTCCCGATTAAATTAAGTCAATAGTTTGCTAGAACGCAGTACGAGAAATTAATCAATCGATAAAACTTTTTTAAATCCATCGTTACAGGAAAAGCCTAAAGCAAAAGCAAGAGCAGAATTTTATTTGTTTATGTTCAAAATAAAAATGGCAACACCTTTGTCGCATTAATTTATTTCACCCTATTTAATTTCTTTCACGCTCGTGCAGACGATTTTTACAAATCCAATTTAAAATGGATATTTCCAAATTTTCAAATGCCCATATCTTTATTCAGGGTGGAGATATCGATTAGTGGTTTTGAACACCGTCGGAAAGAAACTCTCCCGAAAGGTATTTTTTGCGTTCTTTCGAATAAAACCAAGATGGAGAAGATTCGATAAGTATTTCGCTAGATAGAGTCATTTTGAAGACCTTTATTCGAAATTCGAACGGATCGATACTTTTTTTCCCGCTCAAAAACCACCCCCCGGGTGCCCAAGTATCTCCCTGCCAAATTTCGCCCAGATCCGACGTAAACTGGATTTGTATAAGGTACGTACACACACATATATATATTTGTTTTATTTATACGGATAGAGCAAGTAACAACAACACAACATTTGTTCACCGTATCAACCAGAGTAAATAAATAGAAGTGACGCATGCGAAATTACGCTTAGCGCTGGCGCGGAGTTAAATTTTGCCAAACAAATCGCTATCGTAGCGCCATCTGTGAAACCTGCGAACGGGTTGGTGTTTCTAAATTTGCGAGGAGTCGCACCATGCAGCATTTTGTGGCATTCATGCCAATACGTTCAAATTTAATTTTTGGAAAGGAAATTTAATTAATACAGTCGACGCTCGTTATAGCGACCACTCGTTACAAAGACCATCCTAATATAACGACCGGTGAGAAAACTCCCTACTGTATCCCAACCCCAACATACTCTATGTTCTACCTCTTATTGCGACCACTCGTTATAAAGACCGTTTTCTGAAGGACGGAGGCGGTCGTTATATCGAGCGTCGACTGTAATAATGTTTTGCATTTCTTTTCATGTGCTTTAGAACACCAAAGAAATACTATCGGTGTTTTATTTTCTATCATCGATGTCTTGAATAATCAATGTTTTGCCTTCGATGTCGCACCCTAGTCGTTATCCATTAATAGATCCACAACACCGTAGCAGTAGTGACTGGACGCCATTGAACTCGCGAGTCGCAAAATACGATGGTGCAACCATTGATGTCCTGTACAGGGAGTAAAAGGAAGGAGATGAATCTCCATGTTAGCAGTTTGGCAACAAAATTCCACTACCGGTAGAAGACGCTGCTGCAACCTTAATTTGCTTACATCCCGTAGTCTAGCGTTTTAAATGAGGGTATTTTAAAAAATATCTCCTGAATATTTGGAAATTTAAAACTGCTTTTGCCATGAATGCTGTTTAGAGAGGCATAGAACACTCTGCTTCAGCCTACGTTTGCATTCGACGCGTTTAATTTTTGCTTATAAAGCAATCCTTTTAAGACTTAAATTGATCTGACAATGACGATGGGATTGATTCTGGAGGGCTTAGGCATATCGCCTGTAATCTCCTGTGTATTGATGTCAAGTGGAGCTGACTTTAGTAAGGTGCTGTCACTTAGGAGAAAAGCTTGATGATTTATAAATTTCTCCATTGCAGAGGTGCCTAAAAGGGGGGGGGGGATTATGGCGCAAGTTGAGCTATCAAAATTTGGGGGGGGGGATTCTTTAAAATGAATTCATTAATTTATTTAAATTATTTATTAATCGATTATTTTAATTTAAATTATTTACTTTTTAAAAAAAATTATTCATTAATTTATTTTTCTAATTTAAATTATTTCTTTATTATTATTTTTATTTATTTATTTTGTGTGTGCGCGCTTGGAATGTCTGAAAGAGAAAAAAGCGATTCTATTCTGCGCATAATTAATACTTTTAAAAATTCAATAATAAAATAAAAGTTTTAAATTCAAAAAATAAGTAAATAATATTTAAAAAAGTAAATAAATAATATGTAAAAAATAAATAAATAATATTTCAAAAAATAAATAAGTAATATTTAAAAAATAATAATAAATAATATTCAAAAAAATTAAAAGCACAAAAGGGTTGTGAAAAATTTTGGTGGAGAATTTGCGCCATCGAGTTTGGGGGGGGGCACCCCTCCTCCATTGTACATATAAACTGTTTTTACCAGGTAATTCATTCATTTTTCTGTTATGTGCTGTGTAATCGGTGCTTTTTTTTTTTACATTGATTTTGAAATTGCTGTTCTATTTATTTGCTCTTGTAAGACTAGAATTATTTTAACTTGCTTTTGACAATGTGATTGTCAACATATACGTAATTAAGGTTGGAAACAAACAAAAAAAATAAACAATTAGTCAAGTAAATTAATTTTGCTGAAATGATACATTAAAGGATATTTTAACTTAATTTTACAGATAATTACTGTTCCTCTTATTATTGTTTTCCATCACTTTTAGCAGATTTACGAAAGGTAGTACAGATAAAACATTTTTTATGAAAGAAAAAAAAACCCAGAAAATTTAACAAGGGTATGCAAAAATAAATATGACATTGACATGTTAAATTTACAATACAAGTAATGACATGTGTGTAAATAATTCAAATAATATTTTCAGTGTTCATTGAATAAATATGAGAACTGAAATGAAATATGAGACTGTAAATAACTTTAAAATCATAATGTTTAACATATCGGTTTCGTGGGGATAATCGCGTGCGATATCAGACCTTTCAATTGCAACGCATCCGCCGCCCGAAAAGCACCGGCTATCTTACGTAGGTCCTCCCCGCTGACTCCGCCGTAAACTCGGGGTCCTCGGCGAAATTCTCCTTCCCCTTCTCCGTCAACACCAATACTATTTGCACTGTTAACATGCCGAACGAGAAAAGTTTACACACTAAGCTCTATTTGAAAGAATGAAACAATTTTGCTGTCTGTCCAATTGTACATCGTACAAGAACAGTTTTCGGCGATGTAATGTTTCTATGATCATAGAATTCACGTGTTTTTTCTTCCTGGCAGATAGTTAAAAGCACAAAAAACCTCACGACGCAATATTACTCGTGCATACTGTGGTGCAAAAAATGGTCCAAAATTTGTAGATCCGATTAAAAAAAACCGATTGTTCTTCTATCTTACTGTCGGTTTGTCTTAAAAAATGTTTCATTTGTAAATTAATTATTAGTCAAAAATCAAAAACTTCTAAAAATCTTACTTTTTCATTATTCTGGGTAATTTTGAGGTTAATGCGCGACCAGATGATATAAACTGGTCAAAACCAAATCAAAACACTATGTTTTAAGGCCACATTAGAAAACGTTACAAACTATTACATTACGAAAACATCAAATTCAACAATTAAAAAAAATAACAAAATTGACATTGCTTTACAAATGAGCAAAAAAATATTCTAGTTTTTTAAAAAAAGAAAAAAAAATATTTGAACCGAAAAATCATTAAAACAATCTTTTATACAAAAGAAAAAAAAAAAAAAAAAAATGGCAAAAAAATTTCTTTCTAAAAAAATTGCCAAAAAAGCGAACAATTTTTTGTTTACTTAAAAAATGTACAAAAACATTTTTTTTTACTTTCACAAACGATCAAAAACACATTTTTACCTCAATGAATGAGCAAAAAAAAAAAAAAAAAAAATATATGAAATGAAAAAAAGATTCCTACCAAAAAATTAGTAGAAAAAAATTTTTTTATACCGAAAAATTAGCAAAAAAAAAAAAAAGAATTTTTTCTGAAAAAATAGTCAAAAAGAAAATGTGATTCTTACAAATCAAATGAGCAAAATCATCTTTTTACTTCAACTAATGAGTTTTACAAACTTATTAAATAAGAAAAAAAATCTTGCGAAAAAATTTTTTAAAGAAAAATCATTAAAAAAAGCAAGGAAAAATTGTTTGTATTAAAAGGTCGCATTTTTAAAAATTGTTTTCAAAACTCAGGGGGTGGAAGTGCACCTCAAGCACCCCTCTGCCGGTGCCCATGGCCCGGACCCCGGTCAGAACAGAAAGGAAAAGTTAACACGAAACATTCAGTAAGTGCAAAAAATCCAACGCACAGTCTCGATGTCATTGTTTGAGGTTGCACTCGACCAGGAAAGTCGCGAGGAATTAATTAACCATCCGTTGTCTTTGACCTTCGCTTGGAGGTAAACACAAACAAAACGTCACAGCGTTCACATTCATCTCCGTGGAAAGTTCTTTTCTCTTTTTGCAGTGGTTTCCGTTGCAGAAAAACCTGTTTTACAGCGAGGTTGAGAGGGAAATAACTCGCTCCATGATACTGGTCACATAGTCGCGCGGTTTACAATGAATTGATTTGTCGGATGGAACGAAACAATTTCGCTTTGACCGCACGGTGAGTTTTTTTTTCTCCCTATTTTTGAGTATAGAACAGTGTTGCTCAACTTTTTTTCTGCCCTTTGGCAGCATCTCACAGTAAAGTTATTCTCGACGGCCAGAACACGTACACTAGAAAATGAACATTGTTTTTACAGTGCAATACAGCTAATTTGACAGTAATAAACTTTAAAATTGCTAATTTTGCAGTAATAAACTACAAAATTGGTAATTTAGCATTTTATTACCGTGCATTTCAGTTTTAAACTGGAACCTCTGCTGCCAGTATTATACTACTGTTTTTATAGGATAATTACGGCAATAAACTGTAAAATGTCTAACTTTACAGTAAGAAACTGTAAAATTGCTTGTTTTAGTTTATTACTGTGCATTTTAGTTTTATTATGGAACCTCGGCTGCCAGTATTATGCTGTAAAAACAACAGTTCAATTTTTGCAGTGTATAAAATATCAAAATATTTAAACATTTTCGGAATAACGCGGGGAAATAAAATTACAAGCCAAATATTTGTTGTTAGCATTTCTTAATGCTTGTTTTATCTAATGCATGTTTTCCAAAACATTTTTGAACTTTTTGCTCCAAAATGTGTCACTTCTCGTGCTTTTCGATTAATAACATTGAACAGTACGACGGGCTACGTGGAGCTTCACGGGCCAGATGTGGCCGCGGGCCGTAGGTTGAGCACCACTGTTTTAGAATGTTTCACGAGCTTTAAATAGCTCGTTTTTGAAAAATTGATTTAATTTTTTTCGGTAATTGTTCTTGTTTTTTCTTTACTCGGTGATGAAAAGCGCCTGTTACGTGACCGGGCTTTTTTTTTTTTTTCTAGGCTGTTCTGGGCGGACAAAAAAAAAAAAAAAAAACAGCTAATTTTAGAAGTTTTTAATCAATATCGCAGACAACTAATGTCATAAGAAGATGAGACCTAGCTAAGAATACTCTTGCTAGGGGCGCCTCCATGGGAGGTCACAGAAGGTCGCTGCGACCTCCAAAAATGTCCTTATTCCGCAAATTTTGTCTGACGATTCAAAAACTTGGATACATAATTGTAATTCTGCAATCTTTTATATGCCTAAATGCCCTTTTTAAAAATATATATTTCTATGAAGTACCCGAATGGGGTCGAATGAGCTCACAAAACCTCTGGAGATATACCGACCGGTTTGTGCAAAACAAGGTTGCAAGGTCACAGGATACAACCAAAGAAAGAGCAACTTCAGTGTTTTATCGCTTTCGTAGGTAATAACGCCGGTATAAAATTTTATTATAATTTTTCTTCTTTATTACCCTATTTATTTAGTTAGTTAAGCTATGGAAATTGCTTATTTATTTCACTTTGTCGAGTAGATTGGTCGATAGCGAGTTGACAGATTATTGCTTTATGGATGGAGCGAATTGGCGTTAGTTCTTCGATACCGTATCGTTAACCACAGCTCATAAAAGATTTATTCATACCTAACTTAAGAATTTCTTTTCTCAAATAATATTTAAATGAACTGATTAACAACAGGGGATGTGTATAAATAAATCACAATTTTTTCAGCATTTTAGCCCTTCCTCTTCTTGTCGCATGTCGCGCTATATGACATAATATAGTGTTAGAAAAAATGTTTCTGTTTCAACAAAAATATGATGTCACACGTCTTGCTGCCAACTGTCTCCCCGTGTCACAACTTTACGTAACTTCTCAATCCCCCTCCCCCCTCAAAAAATAATAATACAAGGAGTAGCATTATTAGGGGAAGACCAAAATGTTTCAAGGTTTTTTCTTTTCTTTTTTGCTTTTTAAAAAAATATATATTGCAATTTTTTATTTTTATCTTTTACTGTTTAGAAAATTTATTTCGAGCTGAATGTTTCATGTACTGTTGTATAAATTATTAAAAAAAAAAAAAAAAAAAAAAACACGATTTATGACTATTCTTTTTGTAAATGTTATTTAATATGAATAAAAATCTGAAAAGATAGACTAAATGCAGAATTATAACTTTTGTTGCTGTTGTTGTCTTGTGCCAGCTATAATACGTTGCAGCCTTTCTTGACAACAACATCGTGACGTCAGTGTGACGTTTGCGTGACGTTAGCCTATGAAAAACGAGCTAGATAAAACGTCACAGGCTACTTGGCGAATTAGAGGAGATCGCTGACTGCTTGTGAACTCTTATTGGCTCCGCCCGTAGTGACGTTCAGAGTCAAGTTAAGTTGCATTCTAGTATAGGCTGGCAGTTTGGGGTGCGCTGCTTCACTTTTCCAATTGTTGCGCCATTTGGTATGAAATCCGACTACACATATGCCATATGGATCCGTTTATATGGTTGGTAACCATTCGCAGCACAACATCACATTAACACAAAGAAAGGGTAAGGACTCAAAAGAGAAGGTACATCCATGCCCGAGCCGGAATTCGAACCCGCAACCTCCTCCTCCGATCAGACTTCTTTGACCACTAGACAAGGGTATTATAACTTTCAAACATGCAAACAATCAATCAAAAAATTAATTGAAGTCAATTGAGAAATAAATTAGTCATCACTATTCCTAAATATATGACAACCAAAAGGGATGCCCTATATTTAAAAAATAGAGCCAATGAATAGTGCGATTAACTAAATTTACCTACTCCGGAAATAATCGAAAATGGATGATAAAATAAAGTAGTTATTATTGTTAGTTCATCACATACTTACAATACTAATACATTGCACAATACATATATGTTCAATTCAATAAAAGAGAAAAAACAATGCGATTAAAGGCACTTTAAAAAGTAAAAAAGGTTTAAAATTATTATTTATTCATACATTAAATTATGTATACTTTCATACTTTATGCACCTAAAGGTAAAATTTTTATTTCACATGCTCAATTTATTCATTCCAGAATCCATTATTATCTACGAGATCACGTTTTATCGTTCACTGAATATTCTTACGGTCGCGAGATATGAAGTGACCTTTGGAAAGTCAAACATATTTTATCTAATGCCCCGAATGATGCTACACCCAAGAGGATCTTGTCAAGTCTGAGCTTCTGGAGCAGACTTTGTTGATTTCGAACCAGTACGGACAGGTAAGATTTTGATTTATTTATTTGTGTAGTTCGGAGCTAAGGTCACAAAACCCTGGGCCCGATTGTGACTTTTGAGATGAATCGGCATGAACTGTGGTTCGCCCCCACCACCTCCCTTTCGCATATTCCATGTAGTGAAGTAATTAAATATTTTGTTACTTTTACATTATTACAACAAGATCAAATTTGACACCATCGTATATTATAATGTATGTCAGCGGTCGGCAACCCAAACTGCAATTCAGCGAACTGTTAACGTTGTTTCTAGATTTTTCACAGGAAAAGGTGGCATACGGGATTTATTCTGTATAGTTTATAACGATTCGGCGTTTTTTTTAAATTAGGAGCCAGTTTTAACATTATGGCCAATCCTAATACAGTAGTTCATATAAATACAAAAACTTTTAAAATGTAACTTCTCTCCAGAAGGTATCTGCTGCCTGACTTAGTGCGTACAAAAAGATGGAATGATGCATTTTCCCCTTGAATTCTAACTGTAGGATTTCTTCTCCTAATAGTCTGTGGGCCAAGTGCAAATATCGTTCAGGTTCGTTTACCAATCTTAGGGACTACGAGAACTTGCTTGAAATCTATTAATATTGATGTACTCAATCGAAAAATCCAATGTTCCCAAGCGGAACTTGTCTCATTAAGTTTTAATTAGTAATTGAAACACGAACTCTTTTCCTTGGCCTGCTCACTCTTTCACGAGAGACGTTGTCCCTAGGTGGCGCTATTGCACAAAATATTTGCAATCTAAAATTTTAATAAACAGTTTTTCAATCATAATTTTACTTTTTTACTCGATTTTACATTTCAAAATATATTAATACGTTTTGAATCACTCACTTTTTTCGCTGTGTGACTTAATATAAAATCAAAATCGAACTTTGTATCAATCCGCCAGGAGTTTCAGATATTCTCATTCTTTATTTTTGATCAAAGAGCGCCAGTTCGCGCGGTTTCGTTTCGCGTCGCTGTCTTTTATGGCTTGATATCCCCTTTTGGCGATGTTTCACAAAGAGCACTTTTTAGTGGAACGACATTGTTGTATACCGTATTTTTTGCCGTATAAGACGCACCGTCTTATACGGCATAAATTTAAGATTAATTAAAATTGGGGGATTTAATTTAAAATTGGGTGTGTCTTACACGGCGAAAGATACGGTAATATTGCGTTTTTTACGCTGCTATTTTGAATAACGTTTGATTTTTCCAAATTTTAATTAAATCTTATAAAATTGAGTGTTTATTGTTTTTGCTACATAACTTGCAGTCGTGAAAGGAGTTAGTGTAGGAGATATAGAGATTAAATAAGAACCAGTTTAGACATTTTTTGTTGCTGCTTTATTTCTAGAACATAAATTAACTATTACTGTTTTTCAGAAAACCAATACTAATAAAATCACAGGCCCGTCATTTGGGGGAGGGGGGGGGGGAGTCAATTCCTCTCCTTCCCGGCTTTGAAAAATCAATTTACATGTAAGCGGGCGTGGTTTTTGTCATTTTTGGTGCAATTTACATTGTGTATGCAGTGTTTGCCCCCGCTCCCCTGGAAAAATTTGAAATAGCTTGTGTAAATACATATAGGATGTATAAGCAAGGGCGGATACAAGGGAGGGGCGATGGGGGCGATCGCCCCTCCCTTGAGGGACTCTTCCACTGCGGTTCTTAGATTTTGAAGTTCAAAAAAGGCAGTTTTAGTTGATATTTGATGATATTAAGAGAAAGGGTGAGGATTCGGAGCTCTGATCTGGAAATTTTTCGAAATGGAAGATCAAAACATTTGTAACCAACATGTGTTAACAAGTGTGCATGGAGAAAAAAATGGGCAAGTAAGAAAAAAAAACTCAATCGCCGCTCCCTTGAAATATTTCTGGATCCGCCCTTGTATATAAGGGACTGATTTGTTACCACGAATAAGTAAGTTTTGAACGACGTCAATCGTCGCCAAATATGATTCGTGACTTTTTCCGTCAATTTTGAGCTTTTAAAAGTAATGCATATTGTATGATGTGCTTTAATAAATGTAATTTAAAATTTTAAATGAAACCATTAAGATCATGACAGGACCTATAGTCTGTGGGCCAAGCACCGATATCGTTCAAGTTCGTTTACCAATTTTAGGGACTACGGGAACTTGCTTGAAATCAACTAATAGTGATGTACTCAATCGAAAAATCCAATGTTCCCAAGCAGACCTTGTCTCATTAAGTTTTAATTAGTAACTGAAATAGGGACTATATTCCTTAGCCTGTTGGCTCATTCACAACAAAAATTGTCTCTAAGTGGCGCTGTTGCACAAAATATTTGCAATTTAAAATTTCAATAAACAGGTTTTCTACCCTAGTTTTTCTTTTTCATACGATTTTATGTTGCAAAATATATTAATAAGTCATAATATACTTACTTCACGTCTTTTGTGATTCAGTTACTAAGGAAATCACAAAAATGTATCAATCCACATTTCCGTTTGTTCTTAATCTCGTTGTTTCACTAATGGCACTATATAATCCAGTCAATGAATACATTATAGAATGCATGGAATATGCGAGAGTATTTGACTACAGAATATTGTTAGGGGTAGTTAGTAAGTTAATATACTGAAAGTCCCCGACCCTGGGGGGTGAGCTAAAGGTGGGGGGGGGGGGGAAGCAAATTTTGGGTTTCTCGAAAAATCGCGGAAATGGTGGGAAAAATTGGTTTAAAATAAAAATTCAAGCTAAACAAACTTCGGATAACAGTGTTTCTACACATATTTGTCGAATTTTCAATAATTTTCCAGGTGTATATTGTGAAAAAACGAGAAATTTCGGAAAAACTCTCTATTTTTGTCAAGCAACGTTGATTGGTTCTATTTTAAAAAGGGAGACAGCTTGATTACGAAAATGCACGATAGCAGCATTTTCACGTACTCCGATATTATTTTATTTTTATAGAAATGATAAGGAAGAGAAAAAAAAAAACACCAACACAAATCAACACCTCAAATATACGAATGTAACGAAAAACAAAACAAACCAAAACAAAGAAAAATCCCTTCTCATTCCTTATCTCTCTTATCACAATCACCCCCTGTTTCATAAAATCGGTTGAGACCTGACGCATGCGCGAATTCGAGGAAGGTCGCCGAAAAGAATATCGAACAGTATCTATATATCCATCTATATGTACATATAAATATATAGGCAGAGACAGACACATATATATGATATTTAACGTAATTATCCGCCCCTAGAATTCCATTTTCGTATATTTTGCCATCTATCTTTAATGGCCTGTAAAAAACTAATGAGACAATATTTTTTCGGGAACATTGTGTTTTTTTCATCTGTAGACTCTAAGGATTCAGAAAAATATCACATTTTGTAGTCCCCGAAGTTGGCAAACGAAACCATGTTTCTAAGCATCTTTTCTGCCTTCGGCCCACAGACTATAAGTTGCAAAACTACACTAGGTGGCCAAAAGTATCCGGACACTTTCAAAAATTCACATTTTTACATATAGCTCGAGAAATAAGTGATCAATTGTTCTTTAACTTTAGTCATACAAAATATAGGCTTCACCGAACATTTCCAAGTTGAAATTAAATTACCCTTGCATTTGGGGGACGACAAGAAGGGGGTTGAAAGAAAAACCGCTTTTTGACCATAACTCTTCGAAAATAGCTCGGAATAAGCTATCAATTTCAGTAATTAATTAGCATACTATGTATAATTACTGTACAAATTTTTATGAACGTACCACTGTTACTTCTGAAGATATGAAACATTTTTGAAAAAACGGCAATTTTATTTGAAGGGTTTTTGCTCATAACAAGCAGAGTTTTTGATCAAACCTTATCACAACTTCAGGAAAGATGACAAAATACAAGAGAAAGAACATACTAAAACCGTAAATAAAAATATTAAAAATTCGATGAGATATGAACGTTAAAAGGAAATAATTTTTCACGGCGCATGCGCGAACGACAGAAATTTATAACTACAAAAATATTGTAGCCTGATTTATACTGCATCTTATAAAAAAAAGTTTCAGTTGAATATCATGAAAAATGAAAAAGATATCAGCGATCTAGTGAGCTGTATTTCATTCATTCTCAGGCAATACATAAATAGTGAGGGTCTGACCACAAAGAGCTATTTTTAAATTAAAGGTTATTGCGTCGTCTTTCAAAACCAACGTTTCAGAGGGTGTCCGGATACTTTTGGAAACGTACGTATAAGTTCTTTTTGGCCGAACAGACGAAATGTGACTTCTATGCCGAATATAAATTTTCAAACTGTATACAATTTAACATTGAAAAAAAATGATCGATTGTCACCACACTATTTGAGGACAACCCCTCACTATTTATGTATTGTCTGCGACTGAATGAAATACAGCTCACTAGATCGCTGATATCTTTTTCATTTTTCATGATATTCAACTGAAACTTTTTTTATAAGATGCAGTATAAATCAGGCTACAATATTTTTGTAGTTATAAATTTCTGTCGTTCGCGCATGCGCCGTGAAAAATTATTTCCTTTTAACGTTCATATCTCATCGAATTTTTAATATTTTTATTTACCGTTTTAGTATGTTCTATCTGTTGTATTTTGTCATCTTTCCTGAAGTTTTGATAAGGTTTGATCAAAAACTCTGCGTGTTCTGAATGAAAACCCTTCAAATAAAATTGCCGTTTTTTAAAAAATGTTTCATATCTTCGGAAGTAAGAGTGGTACGTTCATAAAAATTTGTACAGTAATTATACATAGTATGCTAATTAATTACTGAAATTTTTAGCTTATTTCGAGCTATTTTCGAAGAGTTATGGTCAAAATGCGGTTTTTCTTTCAACCCCCTTTCTTGTCATCCCCCAAATGCAAGGGTAATTTAATTTCAACTGGGAAATGTTCGCTGAAGCCTATATTTTGTATGACTAAAGTTAAAGAACAATTGATCACTTATTTCTCGAGCTATATGTAAGAATGTGAATTTTTGAAAGTGTCCGGATACTTTTGGCCACCTAGTGTATAATAACTTTAAGAAAACCCGAAGATTTTTAATTTTAATTTTGAAAAGCAAACGTGTGATAGCGAGTAGCTTTAGTTAATTTCTTCGAAAAATATGATTTGTCTACTCTTTGTAAACTTTGACCTTGAAAGTAGCATTTTAAATGTGGTGGTGATCCCTACGTTCATAACTTTTATTCTACTGGTCCTAAAGAAACGCCGCTTGGTACCTAGCTTATTTTTTGCCGTCCGCACCTAATTAAGTAACCAAATGTAGAGGCTCCCATTTGAAAATTCTGACTTTGTGGTCATTTCCCTTTGTATATGGCCCTTTATCAAAAATTCATTCACATAGTTTTAAAGAAGACTTTAATCCATGTCAGAATACACCTTTCTTTCGTTCTTAGCAAGCATAGTAGCCGAATAATTCAGAGTGTTTCGTTTTTTTTCTTCTATGACTGTACAGTCATAGGATAAAAAAAACCGATCACTCTCTCGTATTCGAAGACTATGAACGCTAGAGACCAGTGTAATATGCTATTTTTTCAGGAATAATGTGCTCTATAAATTTCTTTTCGTTTATTGTTGTTAAGGGGTCGTCTTCATATAAAGATCAGCATCAACATTAAAATTTTCTACGAAAACCGTCTTTTTTATCACATATTTATGATCAGCATCATCATTTTACTTTATATACCAAATCGTTTTAAATTTGCTCTAGTCTTTGCTTCACAATTGCACTGAGAAAACCCCCCCCCTTGTAATGTTAAAAATATTTTTGATACTTGTGCATATAACACCAGGAAGCTAATGGAATTTGGCCGCGGGGTTACTTTACTGCAGAAGCGTCTATTAACAGTAGTCTGTGGAGTTAGCGACAAAAACAGCCGAAATATTTCACTTCCGGATACCAGTGTGAAATTTGGTACAGAGCTTAGGTACATATATAAGATCAAAAAACCGCCGGGAGACACTTGATCAGGGGTCATGAACTCCCGTGATAACGTCATCAAGATGGCCGCTTTTACAGGTAATACGTTCGTTTAATTGCTTAAAATTCCATCATAAATTAAAATATTGCAAAACTCAAATGTATCATCTGAAAGCTCTTTAAAAGAGCTATTTAGAAATATTTAATTTTTCTTTCTGAGGTCAAGGTCCCACCTGTACTGACGTCATCAAAATGGCCGCTTTTACAGGTAAATACGTTTGTTTAACTCCCCCTAAAACTCTATCATAGATTCAAATATTGAAAAACTCAAATGTATCATCTAAAAGCTCTTTAAAAGAGCTATCTAGAAAGATTTAATTTTTCTTTCTAAGGTCAAGGGCCCACCTGTGATGACGTCATTTGAGGCCATTTTGATGACGTCATTACAGGTGGGACCTTGACCTCAGAAAGAAAAATTAAATCTTTCTAAATAGCTCTTTTAAAGAGCTTTCAGATGATATATTTGAGTTCCGCAATATTGGAATCTATGATGGAGTTTTAGGGGGAGTTAAACAAACTTATTTACCTGTAAAAGCGGCCATTTTGATGACGTCATCACAGGTGGGCCCTTAAAATTAGAAAGAAAACCTGAATCTTTCTAGATAGCTCTTTTAAAGAGCTTTTAGATGATATATTTGAGTTTTGCAATATTTGAATCTATGATGGAGTTTTAGGGGGAGTTAAACAAACTTATTTACCTGTAAAAGCGGCCATTTTGATGACGTCATCACAGGTGGGCCCTTAACCTTAGAAAGAAAAATTAAATCTTTCTAAAAAGCTCTTTTAAAGAGCTTTCAGATGATATGTTTAAGTTTTGTAATATTTGAATCTATGATGGAGTTTTAGGGGGAGTTAAACAAACGTATTTACTTGTAAAAGCGGCCATTTTGATGACGTCATTACAGGTGGGCCCTTGACCTTAGAAAGACAAATTAAATTTTTATAGATAGCTCTTTTAAAGAGCTTTCAGATGATACATTTGAGTTTCGCAATATTTGAATCTATGATGGAGTTTTAGGGGGAGTTAAACAAACGTATTTACCTGTAAAAGCGGCCATTTTGATGACGTCAGCACAGGTGGGCCCTTGACCTTAGAAAGAAAAAATAAATCTTTCTAAATAGCTCTTTTAAAGAGTTTTCAGATGATGTATTTGAGTTTTGCAATATTTGAATCTATGATGGAGTTTTAAGCAGTTAAACGAACGTATTTACCTGCAAAAGCGACCATTTTGATGACATCATCACAGGTGAACCCTTGACCTCAGAAAGAAAAATTATATCTTTATAAATAGATCTTTTAAAGCGCTTTCAGATGATATAGTTGAGTTTTGAAATATTTAAATATATGATGGAGTTTTAGGGGGAGTTAAACAAACGTATTTACCTGTAAAAGTGGCCATTTTGATGACGTCATTACAGGTGGGCCATTGACCTCAGAAAGAAAAATTAATTTTTTCTAAATAGCTCCTTTAAAGGGCTTTCAGATGATATATTTGAGTTTTGCAATATTTGAATATGATGGAGTTTTAAGGGGAGTTAAACAAACGTATTTACCTATAAAAGCGGCCATTGTTGATGACGTCATTACTGGTGAGAACTTGACCTCAGAAAGAAAAATTAAATCTTTCTAAATAGCTATTGTAAAGAGCTTTCAGATGATATATTTGAGTTTTGCAATATTTCAATCTATGATGGAGTTTTAAGCAGTTAAACTAACGTATTTACCTGTAAAAGCGGCCATTTTGATGACGTCATCACGGAATGACCTTGGTCTCCGATGAAGTGTCTCCCGGCGGCATTTAAGCATACCGTACTCGATTTTGGACATGCGAAAAGATGCGCGCTATCATTGGTCGAATTGCGTGTCAATCAATCGCCTGACACCGCCCCTAGTTTCGGAAAGTTCAGGACGTGAAAGAAAAATGTCAGAACAGAGTGTTAACGTCGTGCTAGAAGAGGGGGGGGGGGGTAGGTATTAACTGCCTTGATATCGTAAAATAAATAAACATTAAAAATTGTTAGAATCAAGCTAAAAAGTGTTTTATTTCAAGAAACAACATGGAAATAACTTCTATGCAAATTCATTCCAAAACACGTAGTAGTGCCATCTATGTGTAAACACGGAAAGCAATTTGTAGAAATGAAATTTTCTTTTAAAACTTCAAACCAGTGCTCTAAATGTATTGAATTACTTACTATTCTCGAAAAAAAAGGAAAAATGAATGTTTGCGCCCTTCTAAAAAAATTCTGAAAGTGTTGCAAAAATACTATATTTTATATTTTTTCATATTTTTGATTTTTTTATGCAAACAAGATAGTATCTTAGAAATTTATTTTTAAGTGAAAGGGGGAATATATTAAATTTTTACTAATGTGTTTGAAGTTTAAGGTATAGATATTCTTTTACAATGCGATATGTGTACAATGTACACGTATTAGCATCTGTTTTATCAGTTCAAGAATTATTAATCATTAGGACAGTTAAAAATGTTCATATACATTTTCTTTAAACAGGAATTTCTATAATACGTTTTTAGTGATTATCCGACTAATTATTAATGAAGAAAATTTCCTGATTACTTGCCCTGATGAAGTATCTCCTGAGAATAAGGTATATAAATTTTAAATAAAAAAATTAAATGATTTAGTCCCCTTAAAAACCATATTTATTAGGTTTCGTTTAACATCTCGTCTAATTGAAAAAATATAAAAAAAAGTTTCTTGTCGAGTACTTAGAGCTACCTTGAAGTATGATTTTTTTCCCTTTCTTAATTTTCAGTTACATCAAACATTCATGGACTAAAAAGAATGCAGGACAAGCAGAAGTTCAAATTATGTATTTATGTACCCCAAAGTTGTTCACAGATAGCACTAACAATTTACTAGAATAGGAAACGAAATTTGAATTCACACGTTTGAAGGTAACATTAAATTCAGCGGATTTACAGAAATCGACAGCTATAATTTCCAAATTTTTACAACCTTGTTAAAAGCTTTACTGATGTATAACAGCCCTCCCTTTGCAAAATAATATATTTTACAATTGATTCGATTATATTTTCCAATATTTTAGGGCCAATAACAAAAAAAAAATGTAACGTATACAAAAAAAAAATAATAATAATAATGCACATTAAAGTAGCCTATAAATTCAACAGTTTTAATAACCTAAAAAAATTACTTTGAAATGCAAAAAAAAAAAAGTTATCCTTAAAAATAATTACCTGTTAGTCATTTTTAGAAAGCTCATTTTTACAGAAAACATAACAGCAATTTATAAGCTAATAAATGGAACGTCAAAAAATATTTAAAAAAGCATTTATAATTAAAGTAAGCCATCAATTAAAACGAAAAATTACCAGCAAACGATTTTTTGATATGATGGGCACGAATCTGCCACGAAATTATGAAAATGTTAAGTAAATATTCGCCTTTTATTTTTATGGAGAGCTGGGAGAATTCATTTAGGCTGTATCTCAAAATAGCATTGCCTTTGTTTTGGCGTCGAAAGGAGATCTATCGATAAGTCGATTCGACCAATGATAGCGCAAATCTTTTCGCATGTCCAAACTCGAGTACGGTATGCTTAAATGCCTCCCGGCGTTTTTTTGTCCTCCTATGTGAATGGGGTCTATTCATGTGACGTCATACTCACGGATCACGTGATCACAATTTGCCGCGAACCTGCTGTTTACATACTGAATGGCTATCGCGCGCGATGTCACTATGGGAGAAATACGGAAAACGTGCACTTTCAGCCTAAAATTTGCAATCATTCCCATCATTTTTTCAACTAACGAAAGCATAATTCACAGAATGTTAGGTTATATTTTCTCTTTCTTTGTCTACTTTTTTAGCGGTGCTCATAATTTATTTTTAAGCTAATGACATAAACACCTTCGTTAGCTCTATATATAGCGATAGTACAGATGATACAATTTAATTTTTCACACCACAATAAAGTAGATG